>CAUYON010061013.1:0-11418 GCA_963573935.1 Arctocebus calabarensis
TTGGTGGTAACAGTTGTGATCCAGTTTCCTCCAATGAGCAGATGCTCCAGAGGTTTGCGCCTGCCTGGGTCACAGTGAGGTCTGTGGCTCCACAACCAGTCCACTACTCCCTGTCACTGTTTGGCAGGGGGAGGTGAGGCCCGACAACCTGGTTACTTGACAGGGGCTGGGGCGATTCACTCAGTTCCAGCCCTGTCCCTGATTGATGATGCTGCTGGAACAGAACAAGTTTGCAGAATTTATTTCTGTCAAGGCTGTTTTCCCTGATCAGACTGGGGCTGCAAATGGGTCTCAGTCTGTGAGTTCCAGCCCTTTGTCTCAGCTTTCATCCCCTGAGGGCCAGGTTAAGCAAAGCAGCCCCTCTGCGAGTATTCTAATCTCTGCTCTGTGTCCTGGTCAGTTCCGGAGCTGGTTGCCATTTAGTGCCTCAGGAGACCCTCTTTCCAGCCGGGTCTGCTCTCGGTTCACTCCCTTCTCACCACTCCTGAGTCGGAAAACCAGCACAGTTTCAGCAACAGTCTGCGCCCATCCACACCCCTCGAGAAAATCTCCAAGAATCTGGACTCCGTTGGGAACAGCCCTCCAGACCCTGGAGTGAGAGTGGAGGGGAACACCAGGAACACCAACTTGCAGGTAGAGAATGTATACAGTTTTTTTTTTTTTTGAGACAGAGCCTCAAGCTGTCACCCTGGATAGAGTGCCATGGCATCACAGCTCACAGCAACCTCCAATTCCTGGGCTCAAGCTAGTCTCCTGCCTCTGCCTCCCAAGTAGCTGGGACTACAGGTGCCCGCCACAACGCCTGGCCATTTTTTCGTTGTAGCCATAATTGTTGTTTGGCAGGCCCGGGGCTGGATTCGAACCTGCCAGCTCAGGTGTACGTGGCTGGTGCCTTAGCCCGTTGAGCCACAGGTGCCGAGCCAGAATGTATACAGTTTTATGCCTGGCTGGAGAGCGCCACAGCACCCTAGTAGGGGAAGGAGATCTGGTTTTTAGAGGGTCTCTCCCCTGGGATAGAGTGGGAGGACATCCAAACTCTGCTCGCTTGTTAGTATGGAGGTATGGAGTATACTGTGAACCTCTCTCATGGGGGAGGGGACTCCCGTCCGCTTGGTGATGTGCTCTGTACCTTTTTGTTTGTGTCCTCGGGGTCTCGGGTCACCCCAGCAGGGTTGATGTGCACTCTTCAACATTTTCTTTTGGCTCAGATCCAAACCATCAGCTTTCTTACTGAGTTTCTGTCCTTTAACTCTCCTTCTGGATGGGAACTTCTGCAGAAAGCTGGCTACAGATCGCCATCTTGGCTCTTCCCCCTCATGCCTGTAATCTTAGCACTCTGGGTGGCCAAGAAAGGTGGATTGCTTGAACTCAGGAGTTCCAGATCAGTCTGAGCAAGAGTGAGACCCCTGTCTCTACTAAAAATGAAAAACTGAAGCAAGAGGATCTCTTGGGCCCAAGAGTTTGAGGTTGCTGTGAGCTATGATGCCATGGCACTCTACCAAGGGTGACAAACTGAGACTCTGTCTCAAAAAAAAATAACATAGGCGGTCCTCTCAATAGCAAGTTTCATTTTTATGCCCCATAACTAAGTCTTAATCCGGCATCCCTCCAGGAGATAAAAGGTTTTTAAAAGAAACTAACCAGGAAGATTCATGACAGAAATGGGCAGAATGAATACACAAAACTAATACAATTTAGGAGGAGTTCCTCACCTTATCTGAAGACTATAAGAACCCCAAAAGTATGAACCTTTGCACATTTTTATAACCTAGTCTCTTTTTATAAAAGTAAAACTTTGGAATGCATCAGTTGGGTAATAAATTTATTTTGTCACTTTTATACCAAATACTTGGCCTGTAGATGTACAACTTCTTGCTAATTTTAGAATCATCAGATTTTCAGAGGCATGAAAAATGTATAATTAGGCTATAAAAGATTGACTACAGGTGATATTTCTGCAACCTTATGTACTGAATGAGAGAGAATAGGCTAATACCAAACGTAACAGTTGAGTATAGTTATATTGAATCCAAGTAAATCATGCACTTGATTAAAACAAAATGCTTGGTTCTAGCCCCAGCATGCCCTTCTTCCTCAATGTACACTCTCTGTGTATTGTCTACCACTACCTATTTAAGTCTAAGCCAACATTTCTTAGGAATACTCCTTCCCAAATACTGGACTCATATCCAACTACCTTACAGACATTTCCACCTGGATGTTCACAGTCAAGACTGTTGTGTTTGGCTGTGCAGACTGCATGTATTCTACATAACTCCTGATGTGAGGGGAGCCATTTACATAGACTGCCATATACTGTCTTCTGAAGCTGTACAACACAACTACCTTGTCCACAAACAAAACACATCCAAAATAAAATTTAACAAGTCCTTCCTCCAAAATGAGCTTATCTTGTTGAGCTCCATTTTCCCTAAACTGATAGCATAACCTTTTCTCTCTCATCCAGCTTTGAAGTTTGGAAGCCTTTTTGAGTCCCTATTGGGTTCAAACAGTGGCTGAGTGAAATATTCTTATTAAGATATCTATCAGATATTCTGTCTTCCTTTCCCACTAGGGAAAAAAACCTGATTGTTCCCTCATTGTTTGGAATTATAAACTTGCACATTAGAAAGCAACATTGAATTTCATAGATCCAGGCCAAATCAGTTCACATATGAGGTAACTGAAGTCAAGAAAAGTTAAATGACTTGCTGGTGGTTACATATAGTAATACAACAAGTTTAGTGATATAAATGGGACTAACATAAGACTTTCCTACTTCTCCTGACCCCCAACCCGTTTAACATAAAATAAAAGACATGGTTCACAATTACAATTACAGAACTTTGGGAGGCTGAGGCAGGAGGATCTCTTAAGGCCAGGAGTTTGAAACTAGCCTGGGCAATATAGTGAGACCTGTCTCTACAAAAAAAAAGAAAGAAAGAAAGAAAAATTAGGTGGATATGGTGGCACATATCTATAGTCCCAGCTACTCAGGAGGCTGATACAGGAGATAACTTGAGCCTAAGAGTTGAAAGATGCAGTGAGCTATGATCTCATCAGTGTACACTAGCCTGGGTGACAGAACAAGACATTGTCTTATGAATAAATAAATAAATAAATAAATAAAGTGATTGTCCCTTTCTTCACCTGATCCCATCATCTATCCCCTGTCTTTTTCTATTTCAATTTATCCTAAACCCTATGGCCGTATCAATCTATATAAAATGTTACTTTCCTCATAAACCTCTTATGGCTCCACATTGATTTGTAAAGTAAGCAAGAATTCCTTCTCCAATGACTCAATATCGATGCAACCTACATTTCTATTCCATTGTAAAAGGAGAAAATATATCAATATAATTTTCCACTCTAAGAAACCAAAGGAGAAGGGGTTTCAATATTTATGAATAATGAAAAAGAAACCCAACTGGATTTGCTCATGTTTCCCAAAGAAATGAAAACTATCTTCACACAAAAACCTGTGTGTTAATATTTATACCAATTTTATTCATAATAGCCCCAAACTAGAAACAAACCATATGTCTTTCAACAGGTGAATGATTAAAATGTGGTACATCAGGCCAGGCATGGTGGCTCATGCTTGTAATCCTAGCACTCTGGGAGGCAGAGGTGGGTGGATCACTTGAGCTCAGGAGTTTGAGACCAGCCTGAGCAAGAGCAAGAGCCTGTCTCTACTAAAGGTAGAAAAACTAGCTGGGCGTTATGGCTGGTGCCTATAGTCCCAGCTACTTGGGAGGCTGAGGCAGGAGGATTGCTTGAGTGCAGGAGTTTGAGATTGCTGTGAGCTATGAAGCCATAGCACTCTAGCCTGGGGCAACAAAGTGAGACTCTGTCTCAAAAAATAAAAAATAAGGCTTGGTGCTCATAGCTCAGTGAGTAGGGCACTGGCCACATACACCGAGACTGGTGGTTTCGAGCCTGGCCCAGGCCTGCTCAACAACACTGACAACTGCAACCAAAAAATAGCTGGGCATTGTGGCGGGTGCCTGTAGTCCCAGCTACTCAGGAGGCTGAGGCAAGAGAATCACTTACGTCCAAAAGTTTGAGGTTGCTGTGAGCTGTGACTTCACAGCACTCTACTGAGGGTGACATAGTGAGGCTCTGTCTCAAAAAAAATAAAGTAAAAATAAATAAAATGTAGTGCATCTATTTCATGAGATGACATTCAGAATAAAAAGGAATGAACTATTGATACACACAACCACCTGGAATTCCTCTCTAGGGAATTACACTCAGTGAAAAAACTCAATCCAAAATATCACACACTGTATGATTCCATTTAAATAACATTGAGACAAGAAAATTAGAAATGAAGAACAGATTAGTGATTGTTAGAGTTTAGGGTTGCGGTGACAGTGTAGATGTGCCTATAATAGGGTACAATAAGGGGAATCTGGAACAGTTTTGTATCTAGACTGTAGTGGTGGTCATGTAAATATACACATGTGACAAAACACACACACGTACACAAATGAATGCATGGAAACCTGGTAACATTCAGACAATCTCTGTAGAGTGTACCGATTTCAGTTTCCGAGTTTGATATAATCATTATGCTGGATGCTACCACTGGGAGAAACTGGGTGAAGGATACACAGGACTTTCCCCGTACTTTTTTTCCAATTTACTGTCAACATAAAATTATTATAAAATAGAAGATTTGAAAATATTAAAATATAGAGATTTTAAGTAAAACAAAATTCTGACTTACTAAGTTCCTTTGGTTTTAACCATGAAAAGTTGTTTGAGGCGTCTGGCTCCTGCTCTCACAGCCATTGCAGTACCTTGAGCTCCATAGAGACAGTGCTGGGGCAAGTGAGAGCCGGACAGGCACTGGGCAACTCTGCGCCTCGCTGAGGAAAAATAACTAAACATGGGCAAAGAAGATCCAAAGAAGCTGAGAGGCAAAATGTCATCATATGCATTCTTTGTGCAAACTTGTCGGGAGGAGCGCAAGAAGCACCCAGATGCTTCAGTCAACTTCTCACAGTTTTGTAAGAAGTGCTCAGAGAGGTGGAAGACCATGTCTGCTAAAGGGAAAGGAAAATTTGAAGATATGGCAAAGGCAGACAAGGCCCGTATGAAAGGGAAATGAAAACCTATATCCCTCCTAAAGGGGAAATAAAAAAGAAGTGCAAGGATCCCAATGCACCCAAGAGGCCTCCTTCAGCCTTTTTCTTGTTCTGTTCTGAGTACTGCCCCCAAATCAAAGGAGAACATCCCGGCCTATCCATTGGTGATGTTGCAAAGAAGCTGGGAGAGATGTGGAATAACACTGCTGCAGAGGACAAGCAGCCTTGTGAAAAGAAGGCTGCAAAGCTGAAGGAAAAATACGAAAAGGATATTGCTGCATACCGAGCTAAAGGAAAGCCTGATGCAGCAAAAAAAGGAGTCGTCAAGGCTGAAAAAAGCAAGAAAAGGAAGGAAGATGAGGAGGATGAAGATGATGAATAAGTTGGTTCTAGCGCAGTTTTTTGTCTTGTCTATAAAGCATTTAACCCCCCTGTACACAACTCAGTCCTTTTAAAGAAAAAAATTGAAATAGAAGGCTGTGTAAGATTTGTTTTTAAACTGTACAGTGCCTTTTTTTGTATAGTTAACACACTACCGAATGTATCTTTAGATAGCCCTGTCCTGGTAGTATTTTCAATAGCCACTAACCTTACCTAGTACAGTCTGGGGGTTGTAAATTGGCATGGAAATTTAAAGCAGGTTCTTGTTAGTGCACAGCACAAGTTAGTTATATATGGGTGCAGTTTTTTCATCTTCAGTTGTCTCTGATGCAGCTTATATGAAATAATTGTTGTTCTGTTAACTGAATACCACTCTATAATTGTAAAAAAAAGTTGCAGCTGTTTTGTTGACATTCTGAATGCTTCTAAGTAAATACAATTTTTTTTATTTAAAAAAAGAAAAAAGGAAAGTTGTTTGATTCTGCCCAGTGTGAGAAATTGTAAATGAGGTGATTTAATGCCATCTCTCCAATCACTGCACAGACAACTGTACTTATTTAAGGATTTATTTAAAAGGTACTTAATAATACTTCAGTGTTTGCATTTCATTAAAATTCTGCCTTTAAAGTCAGTCTGACCCAGTTTTGAGTACCAGCTTTCCATCATTCTTTGGATAATGTATTACGATTTTAACTTCTTTGAGGTTCTATTTCCTCACGTGTAAAATGGGGATGATAACAATATTTACATTTTAGGGGTAGCTGTGAGAATACAGAAGAACGATGCATGTAAGATGCATAGCACAGTTCTGGGAATACAAGTACACAATAAAGGATAAATACTAACTTTTTTGTTTTCCCTGAAAAGAAAGCAACTTTTTAGCAAACTAGAAATAGAAAGTTCTTTAACTTGTTAAAAGTTATATGTGTATATGTATGTGTATATATATATATAAAATACACACACACACACACACATATATATATATATATATTTTTTTTTTTTTTGAGACAGAGTCTAACGCTGTTACCCTGGATAGCGTACCTTGGTGTCATACTTCAGAGCATCCTCAAACACTTGGACTCAAGCAATCTTCTTGCCTCAGTCTCCCAAGTAGCTGGTACTATAGGTGTCTGCCACAATGCCGTGCTAATTTATCTATTTTTTTAGTAGAGATGGGGTCTAGCTCTTGCTCAGGCTGGTCTGGAACTCCTGAGTTCAAGCAATCCACCTGCCTTGGCCTCCCTAAGTTCTACGATTATTGGAGTGAGCCAAATAATCTCTAGCCCAGCCTAGAGATTACATATTTTTTTAAGTATAGTAAATATTATTTAAAAAATGGAGAAACTTTAGATTTATTCTCTTTAAGGTCAGTAACAAGACCACGATTCTATCTATTATTACTACCATTTAACATATTATTGTCAGCCTGGCAATGTTATAAAGAAAAAAATTAATTAATTAAAAATGTAAGGACTGGAGCCAGGCAAGGTGGAACATGACTATAATCCCAACTACTTGGGAGGTTGAGGCAGGAGAATCACTTGACAATTCTGGACCATTTAAGAAATACTTTTATTTCTATTTTTTTTTTTTTTTGAGGCAGAGTCTCACTTTGTTGCCCTCAGTAGAGTACTGTGGTGTCATAGTTCACAGCAATTCCAAACTCTTGGGCTCAAGTGATTCTCTTGCCACAACCTCACCAGTAGTTGAGACTACTGGTGCCGGCCCAATGCCTGGCTATTTTTAGGGATGGAGTCTTGCTCTGGCTCAAGCTGGTCTTGAACTCATGAGGTCAGCAATCCACCTGCCTTGGCCTCCTGTAATCATGCTAGGATTACAGGCATGAGCCACCACTCCCGGTCCTAAGAAATACTTTTTTTTTTTTTTTTTTTAGAGACAGTCTCACTTTGTCACCCCTGGTAGAGTGCCGTGGCATCAAGGCTCACAGCAACCTCCAGCTCTTGGGCTTAGGCAATTCTCTTGCTTCAGACTCCTGAGTAGCTGGGACTACAGGCGCCCACTGCAATGCCTAGCTATTTTTTGTTGCAGTTTGGCTTGGGCTGAGTACGAACCCGCCACCCTCGGTGTATGGGGCCGGTGCCCTACTCACTGAGCCATAGGTGCCACCCAGAAATACTTTTCTTAAATGTAAGGATTGGAAAGAGATAAAGAGATAAAACTGCCATTATTTGCAAAAATATGAAAATGTGCCTAAACAAACAACAGATTCAATCAACCAAGTTCAATATTAGAATTAATAAGATAGTTCAGCATGGTTGCCAGACAAAATATCAACCTGAAAAAATCATTTCCATTTCTTTACACCAAGAATAATCTGCTAGAAGAGATAATCAAATGTGAGACTAATAACACCAAAAAGAAATTACAAAGGCCGAGGCAAGAGAATTGCCTAAGCCCAGGAGTTGGAGGTTGCTGTGAGCTGTGTGACGCCAAGGTACTCTATCAAGGGTGACAAAGTGAGACTCTGTCTCTACCAAAAGAAAAAAAAAAGAGAAATTACAAATAATATAAAGGTGAAAGCAATAAATGCCTTCATGGAGGAAAGACCCCAATAAAAGACACAGAAGAACAGACTATCATTTAAATAAATGAAGAAGGCCGGCTTAACACTCGCGTTCAGGTGTGCAGCACACTGCTTCTATTCTGAGCAAACAGATCCGGTGGCCAGAGATTCACCATGTCTATTCTCAAGATCCATGCCAGAGAGATCTTTGACTCTCGTGGAAACCCCACAGTTGAGGTTGATCTCTACACCTCAAAAGGTCTCTTCAGAGCTGTTGTGCCAAGTGGTGCCTCAACTGGTGTCTATGAGGCCCTGGAGCTCCGAGACAATGATAAGACTCACTACATGGGGAAGGGTGTCTCAAAGGCTGTTGAGCATATCAATAAAACTATTGCGCCTGCCCTGGTTAGCAAGAAATTGAACGTCACAGACCAGGAGAAGATTGACAAACTCATGATCGAGATGGATGGAACAGAGAACAAATCTAAGTTTGGTGCAAATGCCATTCTGGGGGGTGTCTCTTGCTGTCTGCAAAGCTGGTGCTGTTGAGAAGGGCGTCCCTCTGTACTGCCACATTGCTGACTTGGCTGGAAACGGAGAAGTCATCCTTCCAGTCCCAACTTTCAATGTCATCAATGGTGGTTCTCACGCTGGCAACAAGCTGGCCATGCAGGAGTTCATGATCCTCCCTGTGGGCACATCAAACTTCAGGGAAGCCATGCGCATTGGAGCTGAGGTTTACCATAACCTGAAGAACGTCATCAAGGAGAAATATGGGAAAGATGCCACCAACATGGGGGACGAAGGCAGGTTTGCTCCCAATGTCCTGGAGAATAAAGAAGCCCTGAAGCTGCTGAAGAATGCAATCAGGAAGGCCGGCTACTCCGATAAGGTGGTCATCGGCATGGATGTCGCTGCCTTCGAGGTCTTCAGGTCTGGGAAATACGACCTGGACTTCAAGTCACCTGATGACCCCAGCAGGTACATCACACCTGACCAGCTAGTCGACCTGTACAAGTCCTTCATCAAGGACTACCCAGTGGTGTCTATTGAAGATCCCTTTGACCAGGACGACATGGGGGCCTGGCAGAAGTTCACTGCTAGTGCAAGAATCCAGGTGGTAGGGGACGATCTCATGTTGACCAACCCAAAGCGGATTTCCAAGGCTGTGAGTGAGAAATCATGCAACTGCCTCCTGCTCAAAGTGAACCAGATCGGCTCTGTGACTGAGTCCCTTCAGGTGTGCAAGCTGGCCCAGTCCAATAGTTGGGGTGTCATGGTGTCTCATCGCTCTGGGGAGACTGAAGACACCTTCATTGCTGACCTGGTGGTGGGGCTCTGCACTGGACAGATCAAGACTGGTGCACCTTGCCGATCTGAGCGCTTGGCCAAGTACAACCAGATCCTCAGAATAGAAGAGGAACTGGGGAGCCAGGCCAGGTTTGCCAGCAGGAGCTTCAGAAACCCCCTGAGCAAGTAAGCTGTGGGCAGGCGAGTCACAAGCCTTCAGATACTCACTGGCTAATTAGACCCCTTCCCTGATGTCAGCACGGGCAGCTCAAGGTCCCCGACCAATACTTACAGGGGCCTCTGGTAGTTAGCTCCCCTTGCCCACCGCTGTGGTGTTCCTACTGCTTCCTTAGAACTTCTCCAGAAGCCAAGCTTAACCACCTGGAACCATGTTGAAAACTCTAGCTCTATAATTGTGTAACTGGCCCACATCCTTGTTTTTCACCTCATGTTCCACCAAGCATCTGGAGCCCTGTGTACTGCAGTATAATCTCCAAGGTGGCCACAGGCAAGATCCCCAGTGGTTCTGTGCAAAATAAAAGTCCTCAGTGACCCATGAGAAAAAAAAATAATAAAAATAAATAAATAAATGGAGAAGCAGTCCATCCTTACTCTTGGAAGGGAGAACTCATTATAAAGATTCCAGTTCTCACCAACTTCAATTCGCTTAATGCAATACCAATCAAAATTGCAGTTGGGTTGTTTGAGGAATTTGATAAACTTCATCTGAAAGAATGTAAGTTTGACAAATTAATATTTATGAATACCTAAGTCAATCTTAAAAAGGAAACAATGGAGCTCCCATGAGAATAATGGACCAGCCAATATGGTGGCACATGCCTACAGTCCCAGCTACTCAAGAGGCTGAGGCAAGAAGATGTCTTGAACCTAGGAGTTTGAGTCTAGCCTTGGTGGCATAATAAGAACTTCATATCTAAAAAAAATAATAATAATAGACAAATGGAACAGAAGAACAAATAAATGCAAGAAAAGGATAGATTATTTAATACTTGGTGTCAGGTAAACCAGCTCACCATATCAAGAAAAATATATAGGAGAACAACAGTATCTGTTGGTAGGAGTGCACACTGTCCCAGCTATTATAGAAAGCAATTGACCTTTACTTAGTCAACTCATAGAAATGGCCCAACACTTTCACTAAGAAGAATATAAAGCAAAGATTCTTACAAAGGCAGATAAGATGACACAAAGTATTAACTTCAGAATTGTTTATGGCAGAAAGAAGATGAAGGTAACCAGAAGGTTCCTCACTGCAGTAGGTAAAATATGCATACGAATCAGGGTGGTCCAATGCAGTAGTTAGAAGCAATGCACCAGATTCACTCACTACAACTTGAGCAGATCTTAGAAATGAACATTTCTGAGTAGAAAAGTAGGGCCCAGAATGAGATAGAATGTCTTTCGAATTTGTGAAGATAAAAATAAATTAATTAATTACCAACCAAAACTGATTAAGAAGAAATAAAAAATCTGAATTACCTGGTAATCATTAAAAAATTGAATATGTGAACAAGTCTCCTCCCTTAGCACACTCAAAACAGGTATCAGGGCCTTGTGTACATGTAAGTTTTGCTAAAACTATTAAGAAGAGATTGATAACCCTTATTTATAGAAACTGAATTAGAAACTAAAATGAGGGCTCAGCGCCTGTGGCTTAATGGGCTAAGGCGCCTGCCACGTACACTTGAGCTGGCGGGTTCGAATCCCCAGGCCCACCAAACAACAATGATGGCTGCAACCAAAAAATGGCTGGACATTGTGGTGGGCGCCTGTGGTTCCAGCTACTTGGGAGGCAGAGTCAAGAGACTCGCTTGAGCCCAGGAATTGGAGGTTGCTGTGAGCTGTGATGCTATGGCCCTCTATCCAGGGTGACAGCTTGAGGCTCTGTCTCAAAAAAAAAAAAAAAAGAAACTAAAATGAGAGGAAACTACTCAGTCTTAAGACTTATGTATCGGAGGGTGGCCTGCCCCCAGAGGCGAAGGCCTCCTGGGACAGTGACCCCATCAGAGCCCAAACTGGACTGAGAATGCCCGGGGCATATTCTTATGGCTCCAGCTTGTGTCATCACCCCTCAAGAGCCCCAGGTTTGCCTTACAGTGGAGT
>CAUYON010061015.1:0-26266 GCA_963573935.1 Arctocebus calabarensis
AGGCACACCTAGATTATGTTGACTAAAAGAAAGAATAAAACGGTGGCTCTTGTAATCCTACCACTCTGGGAGACAGAGGCACGTGGATTGCTTGAGCTCAGAAGTTTGGGACCAGCCTGAGCAAGAGTGAGACCCCATCTCTGAAAACAGCCAGGCATTGTAGTGGGTGCCTTTAGTAACAGCTACTCAGGAGGCTGAGGCAGGAGGATCTTTTGAGCTGAAGAGTTTAAGGTTGCTGTGAGATATGATGCCATGCCATTCACTCTATGACAATGGGATGACACAGTGAGACTGTTTTAAAAACAAAAATTATAACAATACTGCAATGAACATTTTCACTAATCTAGGCTTAGTAACGAAATCAGGGACTTTTCCCTATTTAATGTTTCCCTCCCTCCCTTCCGTCCTCTGCCTCCGCTTTTTTTTTTTTTTTGACAGAGTGTCACACTGTTGCCTGGGCTAGAGTACAGTGGCATCAACATAGCTCACAGCAGCCTCAAACTCCTGGGCTCAAGCAATCCTTCTATCTCAGCCTGCAGAGTAGCTGAGATTACTGGCATACTCTACTACTCTGGGAAAATATTTTTACTTTTTGTAGGATGAGTCTTGCTATGTTGTCCAGCCTGGTCTCCAACTTCTGGCCTCAAGCAATTCTCCCACCTCTGTCTTCCAAAACACTGGGATTACAGGCATGAGCCACCACACTCATTTGGATATGACCATTTTTCTGGCTCCTGACATGTGTGCTAGAATGCTTTGCAAAAGTTGCCCCAATTCACACTACTATCAGCAGAGAATCATTTTACCACAACCTCACCAACACTGGAAGTCATTAAAGAAAAAATAACTAATTTAAGAATTATTTGTATTTATTTAATCCCCAGTAAAGTTGTCTATTTATTCCATGTGTTGTTATGCTCTTTTTGTTTTCTCTTGCAAAAATTGCTATTTTATGCCTTTGTCCCATTTTCCATTCAATGCCTGATTTTTTTTATAAAACTGAGTAAGTTATAAAGTGAAACAAAAACAATAATTTCTATTAAGAAAATAGTGATGGGGGGGTGGTGCCTGTGGCTCAAAGGAGTAGGGCACCGGCCCCATATGCCAGAGGTGGCAGGTTCAAACCCGGCCCCAGCCAAAAACCGCTAAAAAAAAAAAAAAAAAAAAAAAATATTTTAAAAAGAAAATAGTGATTTTAGAAATCTTAAAACCCAAGAGCTATTGTGCATGTTATTACAAAAAAAAACCAAAACACATTGTACCCCTTGATTGCGCTAATGTACGCAGCTGTGATTTAATAAAAATAAAAAAGGAAAGAAAGAAAAAAAAAGAACAGAAACTAAGACAAGATAGCATTGAGGAAGAGGCCAGTGGTACTGGGGCATAAGACTTTATTCAACATAAAATTGAAATCCCTCCCCCTCTTTTTCTCTCTGTGTCTCCCTGGGTGGAGTGCCCTGGTGTCATCGTAGCTCACAGCAACCTCAGCTCAGGCTCAAGAGATCTTCTTGCCTCAGCCTCCTGAGTAGCGGGGACTACAGGTGCCTGCTACTATACCTGGCTAGTTTATGTATTTGTAGTAGAAATGGGGTCTCGCTCGCTCTTGCTCAGGCTGGTCTTAAACTCATGAGCTCAAGCGGATTACAGGTGTGAGCCACTGCTCCAGGCCCAAAATTGAGCCCCCTTAACTGTGAGATATTAAACATGTTATCTGGGGTCATGTGGAATCTTTCCCAGGAAGGCTTTAAAATAAACTCAGTGCATGAGACAGTCGAAAGAGAACAGAGATGGGCATCAAGATCTTGGTTCTAATCCTGAGTTTGCAACCAACTTCCTATGTGATCTTTAGCAAGAGCAATGAATAGTGGGAAGAGAATAGCTTGGGAGTTTGGTTTGAAGTCAAGTCTTGGCTCTACTAGCTGTGTGACTTTGAGCAATTAGACCCTTTCAGTTCCAATTTTTTAAGCTGTAATGTGAAGATAATAATTCCAGCCTCACCAATTAGTACACTGAGAATTTATGTAAAACACATAGATGCCCCATTCTGATGCCCCATTCTGACCGCTACTCTGTTATTCTTTCCTGGGTGTCAGTGACTCATCTACATAATAAAGGTGTAAAATAAATATCTCAGATCATTTCTCACTCTAAGGGTCTCTAACTGTTTTCTGAATGGTTTATCTTTACCTGCAGACTCTTTCAGCTCATGATGCTAACAAATTTAACTAACTTAAGAGCTCCCTTGGGCCCCACAAACCAGGTCTCAACCCAGCATGTCCTCTAATGTATTGGCTTGGATGAAATGGGTTGAGGACAACCTTAAGCATAGAAGTCAAAGGAGTGTGTCATGGGAGTGGGCACGTCCAAATTTGCTTCTTAATGTCTTGCTTCTCAAGTACTGATTGCTGGAAGATTCAGAAGGTTGAGAGAAGAGTCTAAATTAAGTTACAAACTCCCAGGAGGAGCACAGAGTTAAGACACCTGGCTGAGAATCTTCTTCCCTCTCTCCCACCATGCCCAGCCCCTGAAACCTGACCTAACAGAATGACAAAATAGTCTGGTTAAACTTTGAATAGACTAGACAATAAAAGCAATAAACAGAATAGCTTTGCAATCAGGTGGAAGCTTACAAAGAGCTAAACTAAGTTTCATTAGCACATGTTAAAGAATATTTAAATTGTTAAAAGAAGGCATGCAATGATAAGGAATAAAACTACTACTGTATATAAGATTGTGCCGCTATTATTAAAAAGAAAACAACTGAACGATGTCAGAAGGATCTTATACAGTATTAAGAGGAGCAAGACATTCCTCCCCAGGACACCCTTCCTCCTCGACCATTTAGACTCTTCACCTTTCAATACCAGCTCACAAAATCATCCTGGATGCCCACAGATGGATTAATTTCACCTCCTCTGAACACTCAGAGCACTTGATATGTGCTTGCTTGATTTGCAGCTGTTTATACACGTGTCTCATTTCCTTAAGGATTGTAAGCACTTTGAGGACAGGATTTATGGCTGATCCATTTTTGTGTCCTCCACTATCACGCCTAACAGACACTCAGTAAATTTTCATTGAATGAACTGGAACAATTCTAGAAACCCAAGTCTACGTGGCATCCAGAGTCTCGGAGACATGTAAAATACTTGAAACGGATTCAGAATAGAACAATGAAATAAATAAAAAGTGGGAGACGCAGAATTTATATTTGGAACCAACCAAACAAAAAAGGTTAAAGCCTGAAGAAGTGATTTCAGAGAAGTGATAGCAGAGGGATCGTCAAATTATTAAGGAGAAGGGTGGGCTCAGTGGCTCATGTCTATAATCCCAGCACTCTGGGAGGCTGAGGCAGGTGGATTGCTTGAGCTCAGGAGCTTGAGACCAGGCTGAGAAAGAGCAAGACCCTATTTCTACTAAAGATAGTAAAACCAGCAGGGTATAGTAGCAGGCATGGTGGTGGGCACCTGTAGTCCCAGCTACTCAGGAAGCTGAGGTAAGAGAATCGCTTGAGCCCAAGAGTTTGATGTTGCTGTGAGCTATGACACCAAGGCACTTTACCCAGGGTGACAGAGGGAGATTCTGTTTTAAAAAATAATAATTATTATTAAGGAGATAAGAATCAAAGAAGACCTGAAGTTCTTTTATGGGAGCAAAACAAAATATTACTCAGATTTTATAAGGGCAATATGAGTGAGGCCTGCTGAGAAACTTTCAGAGTATAGATACTAGGGTGGTGTGATGCACAGCAGAGGTAAATGCCAGCCTTCTTCCATCCCTATGTGTATGTAAGGATACAGTAACAATGTTGCCTATGGCACATTGGTTTTGCAAAATTACTTGTGAAACAATTGCAAGCTTCTAAATTTTAAGATTTTTCCCCCCTAAAATGCTAAAAGCTATTTTAAAAGAGGAGGGGATTTAGTCCAGGAAGGAATGGGGGATTC
Organism: Arctocebus calabarensis; assembly: GCA_963573935.1. Classification (NCBI taxonomy): domain Eukaryota; kingdom Metazoa; phylum Chordata; class Mammalia; order Primates; family Lorisidae; genus Arctocebus; species Arctocebus calabarensis. Next base: position 3,948 of record CAUYON010061015.1, read on the forward strand.
AAGCATGAGATTTGGCTAGGAAAATGAGATCAACCTAGAGATAGAGATAGAGAGAGAGAGAGAGAGAGAGAGAGAGAGCGCCTTTGATGTCCCGAGGATCAAGGACTGTGGCTTAAGGACCAGACTCTTAAATCACGTGGCATTTACTGCCCAGATTAAAAAATACTTTTCTGGATCAGCATCTGTAGTTCAAAATGGCTAGTTTCCAAAATTGGTCTTAACTTTCCAAGGGTAACGTTTGGAAGGCGTCCTACATGAACAGAGTGGAGCCAGTTTCTAGAAGGGGCAGCTTAATGATTTTCTGCCCCCCCAATCCCCAAATCATTAAACAGTGTTCCTTTCCCAGAGCCCAAGTTCATGCTGAGGGCAAAGGGAATTAAACGAAGAAGCTGAACCTGCAGCTAAGATTAGAGAGTTGCCAATTTTAGGTCCTAGCTGCCCCAGCTGACGTTCTGCACTGCTGGCTCAGCCCTGAGCGCCACAAGTGTGGCCTTAAGCTGGTGTCTGAGTGAGCAGAACTGCTCCCTAGCCATCTGCAAAAGCAATTAGCTTGCTGTTGGGTGTGTTTTGAGAGGGACAACCAATAATTTCTCTTTCAACAAGTGTTTCTTCAGGTGTTCGTGAGTCAATAAGGGAAAATGTCACAACTTGGCAGAAGTTTCTGCATGCTTGTCATTCTGATATTCACACTTTTCCACCCAGGAATGCTCTCCGAAAGGGAACTAATCCCGGAATTCCTGGTTTTCATGGGCCAATAACCTCCTGATAAATTTCCTCTGGCTCTAGGCTTATTGCCACAACCCAGGGAAAATGTCGTTCAGGACATCTCAGCTCCATGAACACAGACATCAGTGGATGGAAGCAATTCTAGCATTTTGTGGGGGAATTTCTGTGCCACTCTCCCTCTGGGATTGAGGCTGCCCTTCCACTCTCCACATATTTCCCAGTCCTAGGCTTTATGCTTCAATTGTCTTCTTCAGAGGCCAGACAATAAGAGCCGGCATCTTCTAGATCAAAGGGGAAACAATAAATTTTAAGGTGACAACTCTGTAAAGCTGCAACCAGAATAAAACGAGAATAATAAAATGATATCAATATAAGCCTCTAAATGATTCCTTAGCGAAACACCGGCGGAGAGCAAACTTTCTTGCATATTATAGCGGAGAACCTCTCCTGACAAGTCACTCATCAGAGCGTGTCTTATTTCTGCATAACCCTCCTGTCTGGGGCAGCCTCCCCTGGGATGGAGATTCTATGTCCCTGCAGATCAGGAACTGCGTTTCCCTCTGCTCAGTCTGCAAAGGAGGCTCTTAATCAGAGAACAAGCAGGCTGCCGGGCCGGGCCGAGGGAATGCATCCCTGGGTGGATAAAGCGCCTTTGGTGAGGGCCACTGTCGCGAAGCTTCTCTCTTCTCTGGTTTCTTCCCTGGTAGGTTTGCTTTTCCTGTCCACTTGTCCTGTCAGTGTGCCTCTCTACGTATTTCTACATCCCGTCCGTCCCCCACCACACACAGACACAAGAGTGTGCATATGCACGCACAGGCACACACACCCCCGTCCTGCCCCCCTTCCCGTCTCTTGGCGCCCAGCCCTTTCATCTTCTCCCTCAGGGATTGGAGATGTCGCTGCAGGAAGTGCTTGTCCGCCAAGGCAGCAGCAGCAGAGCCCTGTGGCTTTGACAAACCTCATTTAATTGGGAGGAAGCCAGGAGAATTTGAAAGAACTGAAACATCCACCAAACTCCTTTTATCAGGCATAATTTAAACTCTGCATGGAAAAACCCCTATATGTATAAAGAAAAGTCAACTTCCCTCCTGCTGTGAGCGCTCCTCGGCTCCCCCCAGTGCAGGCAGGCTCCTGCAAGATTCCAGCTTTTCATTTTTCTGAAAGTGTCAAAGTAGATTTGGGCTCTGTGACTGGGTGAACAGAGGGGGAATACAGATGGGTCCTCCTCACACACACACACACCCCTAGGACACACATGCACCAGAGCCACTCTCTTGGTGGCTTTGCTTCGGATCAGCTAAGAAAAATCAAAACCTAAGTTTCTAACAACACATCAGTTTGGACAGTTGGTTGTTTCTTTCTAATTACCCTTTGTCAGGCAAAAGTTGGTGCCCAGAAAACTTTGAAGATCTGCAGTGGTTCTCAGTATGTAGAATCATGGATCCGGGAGGAGGGCCAATGGGGGGGGGTTCTTTAAGTGAAGAGAAGGGTGCGCGTGCGTGCGTGCGTGTGTGTGTGTGTGTACTTGCATTAAGTGGTAGAGAAGAAAGCTATGAAGGAAAGTCCAGGGCCTGAGAGAAGGGACTGAAATGGGGGTGGCAGGGCAGCTGAAATGGGGACAGAGGTACAAGGAAGGGGGTGAGAATTGTAGGTTGGTGGCCTGCAACCTCTTTTGTCCTCCCCACGTGCCAAAGCATTTCCTCTCGCCTTCCAAAGTCGACTTCAGAGTCACCTCTAGTCCAATTCATCTCACTCGAAGTATCCTCATTCCTCCCCACTGGTCTCCGCACATCTGTAGCTGATCACACTCAGATTTCAGCTGTTTAGATGTGATTTGTGCTGATACAAGGGTGCCCCGTTTCCTCTTCTTCACTGTCCTTTCCTCCCACTCTGTACAATCCTTGAGGCCAAGGACAAGCCTCTTGTTTTCCTTAACTTTTTATAGCACTTAATAAGTTCTTGACACTTAACGGGTAATAAGTTAATAAATACTAATGACTGACTCATCTTATAGGGTTAAGTAAAACATTAACCCCGGTTGTATGAATCTGGTTATTTTTGGAGATCCTAAATGACTCACTTTAATAATAAAATACCTCAACAGGTCCCAAACTAGGAGCTTGGTATTGCTGTAGGACAGTGTCCCAGTCTGCAAACCCTGCTGGGTGGGCCAGCCTGTGTCTATGCCTCTGGGGCAGTAGCTCCTGGCCCTGCCCAGTCCTCGCCCCACTGTGCCCAGGCCCACGCCCCCAGCCCCTCCCAGTGCCATCCTCCCAGGCTGAGCCCTTAGGCACTCCTCCTCAGCTTTCTTCCTCTGATTTTGGACTTCTAAAATCTATTTTTGGTTGAATGGTGGTTATTTTCACAGAAGCTCCACCTAGGGACAGTCCTCCCATGACCACACTGCCCACATCCTCCTGTAGCCCTTCCTGCCCACGTTCTGAGAACATTCGACCACATGATCCCTTGGCACATTCCAAGTTTGGAGGATGACTTCAGGCCCAGGCAGCAAAGGCTGATTTCAGGGTAACTTGTGTTTCCAGTGGATGGCCAGCCTGGGGGCCTCACCTCAGCGGGGCTTCCTTCTGCAGCATCATATTACCAATCAAGGAGGGCTCAGTTCTCCTCTCATGACATATCCATGTCACCGATCATCTTACACTCCATGGAAAGAGCGAAGGGGCTTGTTAGAAACTTCGATTTTGCTTCTCCTAGCAGATGGCAGCTAAAGCAAACAACTCAGAGTCAACCTTCATCTTGTCGCCTTTCTCAGCGTCAGTGTGTATATGCAAAATGTTCGATCATTACAAGGAGGTCGGATCAGCTCTCCCCCACCAGTGCTTTACAGTGAGAGAATCATATGCAAAACTCGGGCAAGATTGGGTCCCATCTTGCTTCTCCCAGGCAAAATGATCTCTAACTTCACTCCTGGGCGCAAATGCTAGGACTGTCCAGTGTCAAGAGAGAACATTTATGACAACAATACTTAATGCCTACGTACATACAACACACATCGACACACCCTTACATACCCTGTCACTCACCGTCAGGAAGCTGGTGCAGCTGAGATGGCAGGGCACTGAAATAATCATGAACAAGTGCTTGCTGGGCAGAGACACGATCTCTAGGAAAGCCCTTCAGCATTTGGGAAGCCAAGTCTTCGGCTTCAGGAACTCCGCCCAGCCTGGAAAAGTAGAAGAGAAAAATAGTTTTGCCAGTAGCCTTCTAAAAAATAAAGGCAGAAAAATAAAAAGTAAAGAAAAGGAGATGGGCTAGATGCAAAAGATTGTTCTAAGTAGAATTTTCCTGGGAATTACTAAAGTTGACAGCAAGTGGGAAAATAACCCTCTTTCTAAAAACTCGTATTTGTCCTGTTACTTAAAATGAAGGAGAAACCTCTCTGCATTCTATCATTCAGCTCCCCTGCCCTCCACTGTGTCTCTGGGCACTGTGTTCACATAAAAGACACAGAAATACAATTACAGAAGCAGAAAGATATAATTAAGGATTTCTCTTGGAGGGATACAATGGCCCTGACCATGAGAAAAGCCTAATTGAAAATATGTTCCAGGCTCTGGACTCTAAGGGTGGCAAGCACAGTATCCTGGAGGGGGGTAACAGGAGAGGGTGAAACTGGAGGGTGAAGCTTAGGTAGGAAATATGCTTATTTATAGCATTTCTGAAGCTTAGTCCCCAGGGTTGTTAGTTAAGAAGCTCTCTTGGTTCCCCCGAGGTGGAGCAGAAGAAGAGAGATAATTAAGTATTCAAATCATAGTAAGTATTCACTCAAGCTGACCTCAAATTGAATTACATACTTGGAGATAACAAATTCATTGATTGAGCAACCTCTGTGTGCTAGTAGGAGGTTGGCTCAGGGAGACACAGGCCAAGACTCTGACTTCTGGCAGCTTAGTCTAGCCGAGGAGTCACTTGCTCATCAACTTACCATACGAATGTGTAAGTACAACTGCGAAGAGAAGACCCCTACCATGGTCTGAACATTTGTGTCCCCACCCACCCCCCCAATATTCATATCCTAATTACCAAAGTGATAGTATTAGGAGGCAGGGCATTTGGGAAGTAATTAGGTTATGAGGGTGGAGATCTCATAAAGGGGAGTAGTGCCTTTTTAAAAGAGGCTTGGGGGAGCTCTCTTGCCCTTTCTGCCCTATGAGGGCAGAGTTAAGAAGGAACCATCTGTGAATCAGAGAGCCCTCACCAGACACCAGATCTGCTGGCACCTTGATCTTGGACTTCACAGGCTCTAGAACTGTCAGAAATAAACCTCCAAGGGATTATAAATTACTCACTATAAGGCAGTGAGTTCTCAACCTTCCTAATGCCACAACCCTTTAATACAGTTCCTGTGGGTCGCAACCCACAGGTTGAGAACCACTGCTCTGAGGTCTTTTAACATAATAGCCTGAACTATGACAGCCCTGCTGCCTGACCTGGAAAGGCAGGAGGTAGAGAGGGAAGGTTTTCTTTCTTTTGGGGGTGGGGGAACAGAGTCTCATTCTATTTCTTTCCCAGGCTAAAGTGCTGTGGCATCAGCCTAGCCCACAGCAACCTCAAATCCTGGGCTCAAGTGATCCTCTCACCTCAGCCTCCAGAGTAGCTGAGACTATAGGTGCATGCTACCATGTTGGCTAATTTTTTACATTTTTGATAGAGATGGGCTCTCACTATGTTGCTCAGGTTGGTCTTGAACTCCTGAGTTCAAGGGATCCACCTGCCTTGGCCTCCCAAAGTGCTGGGATTATAGGCATGAGCTACCATGTCTAGCCTGGGAAGGATTTCTTCAGAAAATGGCATGTGGGCTGGAACTGAAGAATTGGGGGCAGACAAGGGGCAAGCATTGCTGACAGAGGTCTGTGGTGCTCCTACAGACCCTGGGGTAGAAGGAAGAGGAGTGAGTTTTATAAAAACAGAATCAAGGCTAATTAGGTAGCCCAGGACAAAGATAGGAAAAGGGCCTGATATGAAGCTGGAGAAGGTGGCTTGTGGGTCTTCATGTTTCCTATTTTCCGTTTAAAGTTCTAGTGCCAATCATTTAAGTAACTTCAGCCCACAGGTAGGTTTGAGTGGAAAACCACAAAAGGGAAAACTGTACAGATCCCAGAAGGCAATTAACCACAGAATTGATGTCTGACTTTCAGAATTCAGTTGCATGGTCATGAAATAACTTAGCAAATCCCCAATTAAGCAGAAAGAAGTGGGCTTACTTAATGTCAAACACACATACCAGCTTAAAGTAAAAAAGAGCAAGATATTCTTTCCCTTTCCAAGTACCATGAGGCAGGGATGCTGGAAGTCCTGGCCCAGAATTGTAATTTGCCTTAATTTTGCATAATATTTGCATTAAAAACTTTCAGATATCTGAATCCCATGACACAAAACTGTTTCTGCAAACAGATAACTACCTTAAAACTCAGGAGAAATTGCTACATAGACAAGATGGAAAGAAAATTTGCAAATCCTCAGTCCTTGCAAATCTGTTGGAGGTCTGCTCATCACCTGTGACTTGAAGAATGACAGGGATATTTTCTATCTGGGGTATCCTGCCCAGGGCCCATGAAATAGAGGTTTGGAGGTATCAATCACTAGAGCCTGGTATTCATCTGGAAGGAGATTCAGGGAAGATCTCATGAAAAAAATTTAGCTGTTCCACCCACAGCAATGGGCGGTGGGGTGGGTTGTGTGCCAAAGCTGGGGCCTGAATCACTTTCTGCGGCCTTCAGGCTTTCTGATTAACTGTTAATTTCCAGGCGTGGCAGGGGGAGGAGTAGATGGTGGTGGAGGTGTGGAGCTATACATCTATCAACTTCCACCTTCTACCTCCATACTCCCACCCCAATCACAGCTCGTTCTCTCAGCATACTACTCCCTCATTTGCCCAGTAAAGGGTCCAGAACTGCCCTGTAATGGGGTGCTTAAATGCTGCACTCTGATTGGATAGGGAAGGAGGGGGAAACCGTTTTACACATGTGTCAGCATGGAAGGCATATTGTTTTTATTTAGACCATATCTATGTGTCTGGGGAATTAGAAAAAGCTGGTAGACCTTATGGGAGCCTTAGGGAACCCCCCCTTTATTTTAATAAGAACAGGTCTTGTTTTTATTTTTAACTAGGCCAATGAAAGAAAGAAAAGTAGGTATCAATCAGTGATATAAAGACTTCTTTTCGGGCAGTGCCTATGGCTCATCGAGTAGGGCGCCGGTCCCATATACCAAAGGTGGCAGTTTCAAACCTGGCCTCGGCTGAATTGCAAAACAGAAAAATAGCCGGGCATTGTGGCAGGCGCCTGTAGTCCCAGCTACTTGGGAGGCTGAGGCAAGAGAATCTCTTAAGGAGTTGGAGGTTGCTGTGACCCTATGTGATGTCATGGCACTCTCACTATCACCGAGGATGATAAAGCGAGACTCTGTCTCTACAAAAAAAAAAAAGACTTCTTTTCTAGGACTTTCTACTTCAAATAACAGAACCTCTTTCATCCTTCCTATAAGGTGGTATCAGAGCATCTAGTAGTTCTGGAATTGCTCCAACCTCACAGCCTATGAACTATGACTCCCACACACCAGTTTTCCTTCTCTTCTAGCTCGCCCAGGTGGTGACCAGGACAAAGGCTCCTCAACCCATGAGCCAAGTTTAGTCTCCCTTGTATAAGCCAACCCAGCCTCCTGGACATAGCCTTCCCTGGAAGCCCTGGTAGTGAATAGGGCTGCTCGATATGGGCTCCTGGCAAGACCTTAATGATCACTGCTTTGCTCCTGCACATTGCACTCTTATTTGGGAGCAGAGGAAAGAGTCTGAGGAATACAAATGTTGTTCTTTGGGTACGAATGTGGCTGCCTGACACCTCCTGTGTTTGTATCATTCTGCTTCTTCCTGCTACCTGCAGCCTTGCTTGCTGCCTGTTGCTTGTGTTGTCACATTTCCACACTTTGCCACCACCTTTAACTCACACTGGAATAATTCTCCACTGGTTTCATCCCTACTTTAGAAATGAAAGTTGATATGAGAAATGAATGTCATAAGCATTAATTTGTCTACCAGCACTTTTACATATAGGCTAAATGTTAATTAATATTGTTAGGTTTGTGATGTTAACCATAGGAGTTATCTTGTCCAGTTAGGAGAACTCATCCACCCAATTAAATGAGAGTCCATTATTAAAGATAAAGAGTCCTGTGATAAACCACACCTTCTAGTAACATTTCACAAAGTGACAAGTGGCTGGCACTGTGGCAGGCACCTGTAGTCCCAGCTCCTCAGAAGGCTGAGGCAATAGCATCTCTTAAGCCCAAGAGTTTGAGATTACTGTGAGCTACAATGACACCCTGGTACTCTACCAAGGGTGACAAAGTGAGACTCTGTCAAAAAAAAAGAAAAGAAAGAGGGCGGCGCCTGTGGCTCAAAGGTGCAGGGCACTGGCCCATATACCAGAGGTGGTGGGTTCAAACCTAGCCCCGGCCAAGAAAAAAAAGAGAGAGAGAGAGACAGAGAGAGAGAAAAAGCAAAAATGGTTAAAAAAAAAAAAGTGAGAAGTGTTCTATTGTCAAAATAATACATACTTATTATAGAACACCTAAAAAATTCTGAGGAGAATCAAAACAATCTCATCATTCTGAGATAATCTCCTTTACTCAAAGATAATCATTATTTCTTTAGTGTTTGTTTTTTATTATAGTGCTTTATTTTTATGCAGATATATTTTTGTTTTAGGAAAAAATGGGATTATACCATACAACTACGTAGTAGTTGTAACCCACTTTTGCACTAGACTATCTTGATGATCTTCCTATGACTTTGAATAGCCTTCTAAGGCATAATTTTCCTGGCTGTACAGCAGCCCATTATGTGGGCATACTATAATTTATATAGCCTGACCCTTATTGGAGTTGTTTCCTTTTTTTGGTTGGGATGGGGCAGTACTATTAAAATCACACTGTGATTGAGGATGTGATAAACATCCTCAAAAAGAAATCTTCACATGTACTTGTGAAATTGTTTCCTTATATAAATTCTTAGAATTTAAATTCCTAGATTGAAGGATGTACAACATGTTAAACTACCTGACTTGTCTTGTCAGCTAGAAGAGCTATACCGAGTCCCATTTCCACCAACAGCCTAGGAGAATGCCTGTACCTGTGTGCAAGGATAATAAATTCATTCCAGTGAGCTTATTTACCATAGGGCCCATTGCTTACGAAAGTCATAAAAGAATTAAAATTGTACATCAATCCTAAAAGATGGTCTGGGTGCCAGGACATCTACATTTAATTTTAAAAATCCGTAATAGAAACATAAAAAATAAGAAAAAATGAAATTCGAGTTTTGTGATTACGCATGTGTAGTGATGTAAAATCCATCAGGACACATACCTAAAATCTGGTTGTTCTTAAGGGTCTAAGATGATAGTTTTGATTTCCTGGCACAGCCTGGCTCCCAGTAGAAAAATCTGCATCGGCAGCACTGCCATTGACCTCCGAGGCGTAGGTAGGACAGGCTGCTCACCCTGAAGCAGGTTGGTTCCTCTACCTCAGCCCCTGAATCCATAGGAAAGGGAAGCGGGCAGGGACAAACAGGCACTTTTTAAATGTTCTCAATTTACAACATGGTAAAGTATATACCCACAATAGGAAACATATCCAGTACTAGGAAGAAACATCAGAGAAGTTGTCTTACAGTTTGCCAACCAACCTACAAAATATGCACTTACTAGGACCATGTTAATAAGGTCACCCTCAAACCCTGAGCAAGACCTTGAGATTCACTCTCAGACCTGTGCACAGTTCCACTGCCCCTCTGTAGGAAGCGTGCAGAAAAGCCAGTGACACCTCAGCTGTTCTGAACTCACCACACCTGCAACCTGAATTAACTGACACATCCAGAGACCTGTGTGCCAGATGAAGCCTCACCTTACCTAGCTGGACCACCTTGGCCAAGTTCCTTACTTCCCTAAGCCTCAGTTTCCTCCTCTTTGACCTGGGAATGACATTTGTAAGGATTAGCTGTAACAACACGTGCAGCACCCTGCTTGGCGCATGGAACATATCCCACCGGAGGTTAGCTGTTTTGCGAGCCTGTCCCAGAGCTAAGAATTTTCTCCTGTGATAGTCGAGGCCAGCGCTCTGCAACAGAGCATCCCATGATGACAGGGACATTGTATTTTTGCTCTGTCCAGTATGGTAGCCTGTCCTTGCATGTGGCTATTGAATCCTTAGACCACACTTAATGCTACTGAACTAAATTTTTAATTTAAGTGAGTTTAAAATTAAACAGCCACATGTGGCTAATGGCTATGGTTAGACAGTGTAGCTCTAGACATTACTCCTTGTTTTGAGCCAGAAGTCTGAGCACAGGTGAATATATGGGAGCAGTGCCTGTAGCTCAGTGGTACGGCGCCGGCCACATACAGCAGGGCTGGCGGGTTTGAGCCCGGTCCGGGCCTGCTAAACAACAATGACAGCTACAACATCAACAATAGCCAGGCATTGTGGTGGGCGCCTGCACTCCCAGCTACTTGGGAGGCAAGAGAATCGCTTAAGCCCAAGAGTTTGAGATTGCTGTGAACTGTGACGCCACGGCACTATTGAGGGTGACATAATGACACTCTATCGCAAAAAAAAAAAAGAAAAGTGAGTATGTGGCACGAGGATCAAGGGAAGAGGCAGCGGGGTGGTCAGAAAGGCAGAGGGAGATTCAGAGGGTTCAAGCCATGCTCAACCCTTGAAGGAAGGGTTGGTGGGTGACAGCAGGAGGCTGGTGGCACTCTCTTCTGCCACATGGCAGTAGTGGCAACAGCAACAGCAGTGGTGAGTAAAAGGCTGTTTGCAGCTTTGGTGTCACCATTTATTTTGAAAACCAATAGTAAAATGAAAGAAAGCCACAGCCCAGCACTAAAATCCGCATGTCTTCAGCTAGAGGTTAGGGAGCCTGACCATGGGCACCACAGAGTTTGCAGACCTGGAAAGAAATGATAGACAGCAGTTTCCTGGGACCTGTCTCCAAAATAATGGGGCGTGTTGGGTTGTATCAGTGCTTTTGAAAAGAAGAGCGGAGTGCGCAGGCATCCCGGGGCCCTGCCCGTAAGAGATCCTTTGGTGGCGTGTAGTTCTATGTTCCCGACCAACTTTACTCTTTGTACACTTTGTTCACTGTACACTGAAAAGTTTCTATGTGGAAACTTTTTAAAACATATGAGCAGTAAGTATGAAGCCATCGGGCGGTATCTGGTTAAGTTCAACCTCACCGCATTTTCGGGAAAGAATAGCGTTCAAACGTTCAGTTAGGACCTTGGCTGGTGGAACGTTTCCACGTCTCCCCACCTGTGCGAGTGTGTTTTTCTTTGACATTTGAGCTGGTTTCCCCTGTCTCTGATGTTTTCCTCGCTGCCCTTTCTGCCTCCTCACTGAAGCAAAAAGAACAGAGCTTTGGCTAATTACTCTCAGATCAAATAATACTGGTTATTGTAATTGGTCATTGTCCGAAAACACTGAGTTCTTCTGAGTCCTGAGGTTGCCTGGCACAGCCTAGTTAGCTAACTATTCCCGGAATGTCTCTATTATCTGTTTTACTTTGCAAAAGAAACTAGGGATTTGTTGAAAGCTTGTAATAAAAGTCTGCCCTGCTCTGCGCTGAGACTGCGTAGAGAGGGCCTGGGAACGCATGACCTCCATGAATCAAGCTGCCCCCCCCTGCCCAATAGCCACTCAATGATGTTATTTGGTTTCTCTGTGTCAGAGAATAATAAACCCACGAGGTTTTCTTGCAGGCCTATGCGCCCTCTTCTCAGGGCCTGGGGCACGACTGAGGGACACAAAACAATTTTAATGACCAAACTCGGTGAAAGTAAAATGGTTCATAGAGAAAAACTAACAGACTTGCAGGGGCTGACTCTCCGAGAGGCATCTTCCTGATCAACCCAGGGCCGTTCAGTGGACTGAGGCCCAGGGAGCTGTATCCTCAACCTGCTTAGAAAGGACTTCCCAGGCCAGTGCTCACCTGTTCCAGACAATCGGAAGGCTCTGAGGCTTAGGCAGCGGGAACCATTCTGGAAAGAACAGTGAGAAGCATTAAAAAACAAAAAGAAACTTAAAATCTTGTTGCCAAAAATATGTTTAAAAGTCTGAAAGCTCTTTTTGTATTGGTTCAGGTTATCAGGTAGGCTAACTAATGATTTTTAAAGGCTCTTCTCACTCTGAATTTTTATGATTCTGTGAAAGTTTAGGATTATGGGTTTACTTGTATACCTCCCAAATTCATACATGCCGTAGCTCCCAACTGGGTTTTTCATTTTTTTAGGAATCGGGGGTCTCACTCTTGCTCAGGCAAGTCTCGGATTCCTGAGCTCAGGCAATTCTCCCTCCTCAGCCTCCCACAGTGCTGGGATTATAGGTGTGAGCCCAGCCCCTTTTCACTTTTATGCCTACTTTCTCAAACTTTTTGTATTAAAAGCATATAAGGGATTATTGTATACTTTCAAAAGCCTCTCATTAGTTAGTGATAGTGGTTACAACCTAACCCCAAGTATCACAGACTCTGACCTTATCTGGAAATAGGGTTGCTGCAGATAAAAGTAGTTAAGGTAAAGTCATTAGGGTGGGCCCTAATCTAATCTGACTTGTATTCTCATAAAAAGAAAAATTTTGGACAAGGAGATAGGCATGCAGCAGGGAAGATGACACCAAGAGATAAAAGAAGACAGCCATCTGCAGGTCAGGAGAGAGGCCTGGAACAAACTCTCCATCACAGCCCTTGGGAGGAACCAACTCCTGCTGACACCTCAGTTTCAGACTTCCCAGCCTCCAGAACTGTGAGACAATAATTTTCGCTTATTTAACTCACCCATCTGCGGTACTTTGTTATAGCAGCCCTGCAAACTAATACAGTGAGAATATTCAGTAAGGTGAGCAAACATTTATTTAACATATACTGTGTGCAAATCATGCACCAGACACTGGGGAAAATACAAAAGAAATCAAAGGCAACCTCTCTATGCTTGCAGAGCTGAAAATTCATTTTGGAGAACAAAACATACATGTGTGAAATGTGACAAAGAATGAGACCAATTCTCAAAGACTCAAAAATGGTAAAAAGTAAGGGGAGCTGCTGAACATAGTGGCTCATACTTGTAATCCTAACACTCTGGCCAAGGCAGGAGGATCCCTCGAGCTCAGAAGTTCGAGACCAGCCTGAGCAAGAGTGAGACCCCTGTCTCTACTAAAAATAGAAAAAATGAGCCAGGCCTTACAGTGGGTGCCTGTAATCCCAGCTACTTCAGCAGCTGAGGCAGGGAGGATCACTTAAACCCAGGAATTTGAGGTTGCTGTGAGCTAGGCTGACACCATAGCATTCTAGCCTGGGCAACAGAGTGAGACTCTGTCTCAGATAAAAAAAAAAAAAAAAAAGTAAGGGGAGCTAATCATATATGTTACTTGCAGTAAAAATGCAAGTGAATGCAAAAAATGCTATGTTTTGAATAGTCTAAAACAGGCAACAATGAAAATTGTTATTTTCTTTGGAGTACTTTGTAACATTTATATTTGGATACATGTGTTTCTATCATTCTTGGTATTAACGCTATTTAACCTAAACTAAAACTACCCTGAAAGGGGACAATCCCTCATTTATTCAAAAATTGCTAATTGCTTATTCTGTATATGGGTATAGCTTGTGTGCTGTATATAGCTTGGGGTGGGGGGTATAAAATCCCTCTGTTTCTCATTTCAAATTGAGAAAAGACTTTTTCTACTCTCATTTAAAATGCCTTATACTTTTGGAGAACTGAACTGTAAATATTTAGCTTTAAAAAAACCTCTTCCTTCAGCTCCTAAATGAACAGAATAATGAAGAATGTCACAACAATGCATTTAACCATAGTTGGACAAAATAAATTACTTTGGTAATACTGATATGTAGTTAGCACCTGCATAGAATGATCTGGAAGCCTCTCACTAGTTAGTGATAGTGGTTACAGGGGTTATCCCTTTTCAGTTTTGTTTTTTTTTTTGAGACAGAGCCTCAAGTGGTCACCCTAGGTAGAGTGCTGTGGCATCACAGCTCACAGCAACCTCTAATTCCTGGGCTCAAGTGAGTCTCCTGCCTCCGCCTCCCAAGTAGCTGGGACTACAGGCGCCCACCACAACGCCCGGCCATTTTTTGGTTGCAGCCATCATTGTTGTTTGGCGGGCCCTGGGGCTGGATTTGAACCCACCAGCTCAGGTGTAAGTGGCTGGCGCCTTAGCCCGCTGAGCCACAGGCGCCGAGCCTCAGTTTTTTTTTTTTAAATGTCCTTGCTTATTTTTTATTTATATTTCTTTGCTTTTTGTTGTTGTTGTTGTTGAGACAGAGTCCCACCCTAAGCCCTGAGCAGAGTGCAATGGCGTCATAGCTCACTGCGACCTCAGACTCAGGCTGTGGGCCTCTCGCTGTCTCAGCCTCCCGAAGCTGCTGGGATTACAGGCTCTTGCTGTAGCTCCCAGTTGGGTTTTTCATTTTTTTTTAGGAGTTGGGGTCTCACTCTTGCTCAGGCAAGTCTCAGACTCCTGAGCTCAAGCAATTCTCCCTCCTCAGCCTCCCACAGTGCTGGGATTACAGGCCCACTGCACCCGGCCCCTTTTCACTTTTATGCCTACTTTCTCAAACCATTTTTTATTAAAAGTAATAGGTATTATTGTGTACTTTCAAAAGTAATTTCATTAAAAACTAAACTTATAGGGCTAAGAGTTGTCGAGTGAAAAGAGTGATCACAGAAAGTGATTTCAGTGAGTTTTCAAGGTCAGATGCAATTAAATGGGACCTGTCTGCTGGTGTTTTGCAGTCCCAGGAGGGTATTAGGGAAGCCCTTGTGAATACAGGTTATTTACTCTCTGTTCAGTACGATTGTGCCTAAATTCAAAATAATCAGTAAAGATAAGAAGATCTGGCATTTGTCTAGTATTTTTATTTCCAAACCACTTTCTGCTACCTATTTCCAGTTCTTAGCTGGCCAAACAAAATTAAAATATTTCCTCATTTAGTCATATTCCAATTTCCAATCAACATAAATAAATCCATTTCAATCCTCTCCCATTTTCTGTTTTTCCCTTCTGAGAGAGCTCTATGCATTATGTTTTTTTGCTTTTTAACAATTTAATGCTTTTCCTTTCTTTCTTCCCTCCCTCCCTCCCTCCTTTCTTTCTTTCTTTCTTTCTTTCTTTTTTTTGTCACCCTTGGTAGAGTGCGGTGGCATCATAGCTCACAGCAACCTCCAACTCCTGGGCAAAGTGATCCTCTTGTCTCAGCCTCCCGAGTAGCTGGGACTACAGATGTCCGCCACAACACCCAGCTATTTTTTAGAGATGGAGTCTTGCTCTTGCTCAGGCTGTTCTCAAACTCCTGACCTCCAGCAATCCACTCATCTTAGCCTCCCAGAGTGCTAGGATTACAGGCAGGAGCCACCACCCCTGGCCCAAAATTTAAAACTTTTTCTAACTCCAATGTTGTTGTGAAACACAAGTTGGGAGTTGGCTGACTAATGTTTGAATACTGACTCTCCTGCTGAGACCTCACTCAAGATACTTTGACCAAGATGACTGTCAAGCTTTCTTAACACAAGCTGGAGTATTTGACTCACAAGGATGCTGAAGCAATCCAAAGAAATAAAGCATATGACGTGCCTGCTTTGGGTCATTAAACAAAATAAATCCTACTTGCTTTTCTTTCCTCTTTCTTTTCCTTTGAAAAGTAATAGTGTAAATAAGGCATCACGTCATGCATTTGGACCTGGGACCCCAGTTTTGAATCCACACTGTGCCACTTATAGGTTAACCTGAAGGTGCTGCTTAATCTCACTGGCCCTCAGTTTTCCCATCTGTAGAAGGGATATAATGATTATTCCTACTGCACAAGGTTGGGAGAATTAGCATAGCAAGTGTAATAGAAGGGTTTTCTCATTCTTTGTCTCTTTCTCCCCACCCACCCCCCACCCCACCCATTTCTTTCTCTTATCTAACATGTTTCTCTCGCTTCTCTCCTATTCTTGGAAACTTTCTATAATTTTCCTTCTTCTGAAATTCTAAATTGCTCCAGCCCACAGGTTGTATGTCTGGCTTGATTTCTTTCTTTCTTTTTTTTTTTTTTTTTGCAGTTTTTGGCTGGGGCTGGGTTTGAACCCACCACCTCCAGCATATGGGACCGGCACCCTACTCCTTTGAGCCACAAGTGCTGCCCTGGCTTGATTTCTTTGAGTCCTGTGGGCTAGAAGTGTGTTCCTTAGCCATGTGATATAGTGAGATGAACACAAGCCCAGGCTCAAATCTCCCTTTTGCCATCTCTGAGACTTTGGAGGAAATTATTTAACCTCTCAGGTTAAATTTGAGAAATTTCCAAATCTATAAAACAGAACTCATTTTCTAGTTGCTGGGAGGATTAGATAAGATTAAGTATGTGATATGTAGTAGGTGTTCCTAAAGTGCTAGTCTTGTGGGGTGAGGTGGTTCATGCTTGTAATCCCAGCACTCTGGGAGGCCAAGCCAGGTGGATTGCTTGAATTCAGGAGTTCAAGACCAGCCTGAGCAAGAGTGAGACCCTGTCTCTAAAAATAGCCAGGTGGTATAGTAGAGGCCTGTAGTCCCAGCTATCTGGGAGGCTAAGGCAGGAGAATCACTTGAGCTCAAGAGTTTGATGTTGCTGTGAGCTGTGACACCATGACACTCTCCTGAGGGCAACAAAGTGAGACAATGTCTCAAAACAAACACATACAAATAGTGTTAGTCTCATTCCTTTTCTTTTTCTTGGTTTTTGCCCCACATTTTGGAGAGGCAGCGTGGTCTCCCACACTGGTTTTCAAGTGAAGCTGCATATTAGCATCTCCTGGGGAGCTTTCAGAAGAAAGGAAGGCCTGGAGTCTGATTCAGCTAGTTTGGGGAGGGCACAGGCATTGGTCGGGTGTTGTACCGTTATTACGTCTTTAATGGTCTCCAGATGCTTATAGTGAGGAGCCAAGATAGAGGACCGGTGGTCCAGCAAAGAGGGCAGGGTTTACACTCAGCAGCAACTCAAAGCACACTTCTCTGAGGCTCATTTCCCCATCTGCAACAACTCACATGAGGTGGTGGTCCTTCCAAATTAATCACATATATAAAATTAATCCATGCATATTAAAATTGTGAAACATAGTGTCTGACACGTAGTTAAGTTACTCAAGGATGTAAAAGAGAAAGCATGACAAGGAAAAAACTCAGTTCTCATAAATCCTACCAGAAAAGGATGACCAGTACGAGTTGCCCCAGGACTCCAGGGCAACATTTTGCACTTGAGATGTCAGGTTCTGTGTAGACGGATCGTGCTGACTCTCTCCCCACATCTATGTCACAGATGTAATAGCTGAGATAGACGGATGGATGTGTCCGGGGTCAGTCAGAGAGCAGCTCTGAAGCAGAAGCAAAGCTCAGCACCTGTCTGTGGCCTACCCTCCCACTCAGGCAGATAACCTGATGCTGAATGACCTTGCCTCGCTCTCAATTGATTTTTCCCAGTAGTTAAGCTGCAAGCGATCAGTGAGAGAATGCTCCACAAACAGATGGGCATTTTACACAAGACCATTTCAAGAGAATTCTGCTTCTCTGGCTTCAATAGCCTCTAAAAATAATAGGTCTGGAGGTAGCTTGTTTCCTTTCTCCTTCCAAAGATGACAGTACATCATTAGACCAGGTTTGTCCTCATCTCCTCCCTCTGCAGTTCTCTTTAAAAGGGTTCTCATTTGAGTTCAATTGGAATCCGAGGCAGGAAAAGCAAAGTAAGTTGCAAAGAAGAACATTTAAGTTTCCAAACTAAATGAAGCAAAATTAAAACGAGGGCAGAACGGTTGCTACCATAGTAAAAATAGCCCATTTCCATAAATGTTTAATAAAGCTCATTTTGCAAGTGATTCAAGTATGGTAACCTTAGTCAAGAGAGATCTGTTGATTGATTGGTAAAACATCACTGGGGCCATTTTGAGTCTCAGCTCAAGGCAAAACATTCTCCAGTAACTATAGTCTTGCCACAGTCACCCAGAGGTTATCTTATAGTGCAGTTGACTGAACTACACCTCTGGAATTTCCCAAATACAATGCATTCTTGAGATACCATATATTTAAACAGTTGATAATGCTGTCAGCCTTATTTTGCTATCTTAAGCAGTAACTTTAAAATTGCACTGCCAAATGTGATCAGTAGCTCTTTCTCTCCCCAACCCCAAACTCTCTCTCTCTCTCTCATGTCCTGGCAGCTGCTCGCTCCACTCCTCCCCAGGTGGCGGGCTCAGAGGCATCCTCATTTTTGGCTCCAGGAGTCTATCCAGGCTTTTGATTCCTCTCTCAGCATCACTAGGACTCTAAGAGCAAGTGCTCTCAAGGGTGCTCCTTGGCATTTGAGCCTAACATTTTTCCAACCTTGCATCAGAATTTTCCATGGATTCTGAGAAAATATCCTCTGAAGTCTATTGCTAAGGTCTCTGCAGAGGAAGGAGAGGCCAGGCCTTGCTCCCAATGGGTGGAGAAAATGGCAGGGGTGGGCATTGTTAGGACCCTCCCCTCTGCAGGGGGGCAGTGCTGTGGTTAATGTCTGTCCACCCCCACAAAGACTGTTGAGCTGTAGGTTGATCATGCCTTTCAGCGTTTATTGTCTTTGATGATGCATCATTGGACAACATTTACCACTCCCTGTAGTCTACAAATATCTAAGGGCTGCCATGTGCAGTCACTGTGCTCTCAGCACTGGGAATACACAGACCTGGGACCCAGTCCTCCCCCAGCAAGCTTCTGGCCCTGTCATTTCTGTGATATTACTAGCATTATCTCCTGGTGTCCTTCTGCCCCTCTGGCAGGTCTTTCTCAGCTTTCAAAGACTCCTTTCTCTCCACCTGGCTCTTTAGGACTGGTCCCCCAGGGTACCACACCAAACTTCAATTCTTTTTGTACACACTCTCCCTTGGCAATTGAGTTCATACATGGAACTTTAAAAAGCAGTGCCTGTGGCTCAGTGAGTGGGGTGCCGGCCCCATATACCAAGGGTGGATTCAAACCTGGCCCTGGCCCAACTGCAACAAAAAAATAGCCGGGCGTTGTGGCGGGCACCTGTAGTCCCAGTTTCTTGGGAGGCTGAGACAAGAGAATTGCCTAAGCCCAGGAGCTGGAGGTTGCTGTGAGCCATGAAGCCATGGCACTCTACCAAGGGTGACAAAGTGCGACTCTGTCTCTAAAAAATAAATAAATAAATAAATACAACTGATTTAAACAGATGACTTATTCTGTAGTTTTAGATTGGACTCTTATACTCAGTTTCTGCTTGTTTTTTAGATGTCTTCATTGGGTGGTCCCACAAGTATTTTAATCTCAAAGTGTTGTAACCTTACATTCATTACCTCTTCCACAAATCTGTTTCTTTCCGCTTTTATTCTCTGTCCTGGGGAACAGTGCTACTGTTCTCTCACCCAGTGGAGACTGGTGTCTCCTTCAAACCCAAATCCAATCAGTTACAACCTCCCATCGACTCTACCTTTTAGATGTTTTTTAGATCTGTTCTCTCTTCCCCTTGTCGATTGCCATATTGATTCTCATCTTGCCTGCTGCCAATTCAATTCTAATACATATAGACTTCTAAGCAATTTTTTTCTAGAAGTTAAAATCAGCCATATCACCTCCCTGCTTTAAAAAAAAAAAATCATCCAATTACTTATTTTAGCTTATAGGTCAAAGTTCAAATTCTTAGGATAATTACCAAGCACTTTATCTGGCTCCCATCTATCCTTCCAGGTTAATTTTCAGTGATGGCCCGCCACAAAGCCAACATTCTAGCTGCCCTGAATAATTTGTCTGCTTGGTATATTACCAAACACACTCACTTTCCTATTCTTCTACACCTGGTTCTTTTGTCTGGAATGTCTGCCCCCTGTTGGTCACCTGGAGAAAGCCATCTTCCTCTAGCCATCTTTCTCTTTCATCTTGGAGATCAAGCCCATGTCTCTTCCTCTCAAAACCATCCCCAAATCCTCCCAATTAAGCGAGGCTTCCCCCCATCATCATTCTTAAAGTTCCCCAGGGGATATACTATACTTCCCACGTTGTACTATTTATTTCTTTCCTTTTCTATACTCTATTCTTTGAAGGCAGGTATCAATGTCTTAGTTATTTTTTAATCTCTCAGTTCCTAGCACCTAACATTCCATAAATATTTGGTGAATGAATGTGAAGTTCATGCTTAGATGAAAAGTAAAAATGAAATAAATTTACCAAATCTTATTCTTAAAATGTAAAAGTTACTCAAGTGAGCCCACTTCTATATCCTGCTCTATGCTTTACAGAGATTGATGATGGTGCAAGGGGCCCTGGCCATGAAAGTGAAAAAAAAGGGTCTCTGGCTTGAGCCATTTCCGTGATATTCGGCCCCTTATGGCCTCTTTTCTTCTCAAACTGGGAAGGAACATAGCAGAGTTTTACTTAATATTTACTTCTTTTAACATTAAAAAATTGTGTATTTTTTAAATTGACAAATAAAATTATATATTTTTTCAGAGTTTTACTTTAGAAAAATATTTTTTACCTGCTTTTAACTCACGTGCAATTTTTCCTGTTCTTAATGACTTTAAAAACATCTACTCCCCCCTCAATAAAAACTAATAATTGACACCAAATAAATTAAAGATGAGAAAACTAAAAATAAATGTAGAAACTAGAAGCAACTATTAATGAAGATCAAAGTGGCTGTGTATCTAAATTAATTTCACTGACTGATTTGGGGGACGGGTTAATAAAGATGTTAATAGTAACTCCCCAGGAGCTTTCGGCAGTGCTCCAAAGTGAGACAGTAATGAGCCCAATCGAGGTTCATAGACGCAGCGAACACCAGTGGCTTCATTAGCTGCAGCGAGGGAGGCTGCTGGAGTCCCAGAGTAGGGACTCCACTCAGATTAAGTTCTAAAACATGTCACCACGCTCACAGATTCTAAAAGCAAGTCTGGGAAGAAAGACATAATCATTTAGAAATGGACTTGGAAAAGTGTTATTAGCTAATCTGCAGTCTGGGGCATTGTTTGAATTATCAGATTGATACATATCATTGGAAAGTAAAGTGGAATATTGCTATGAACACCACCTTGGAGTCCAACAGGTCTGGATATTCTGGGTCACCTCCCCCTCACCACACAACCCTCGGAAAGACCCCCTCCTCTCAAAGCCTCAGCTCTAAAATCTATAGAGTGAGGATGGGTGACAGCATTGTCCCTCTCTGATCTGGCTGTTGTGAATCAAAGTGACATATTATATGCAAACTACCTGACTCATAGTTAGGGTTCAATCAATAGTAGTTGTTATTACTCAGTAATAAGGTGAATAATAACTTGTATGTTCTTTCTTGGCAAAGCCAACAGAATAAGAACTTTTATTTCTTTCTCTCTCTCTTTTGTTTTTTTTGTAGAGACAGAGTCTCACTTTGTCACCCTCAGTAGAGTGCTGTGGCATCACAGCTCACAGCAACCTCTAACTGGGCTTGGGTAATTCTCTTGCTTCAGCCTCCCGAGTAGCTGGAACTACAGGCACCTGCCACATCGCCTGGCTAATTTTTCGTTTTGCAGTTCGGCCAAGGCCAGGTTTGAACCCGCCATCTTTGGTATATGGGGCCGACGCCCTACTCGATTAGCCACAGGCGCCGCCCAGAATAAGAACTTTTAGAATCCTAGGGGGTGCAAGTAGAACAAGAACCCAGATTTTCTAACTCCTAATCATGGATTTCATGTATTGAATATTAGAAGCACCAGGTTTGCTCTATAGAAAACTTCAATACTCTTTCTACTACACCAAGCTTGGGCAAAATTAAATAGCACTAGTGTTATCTGTGATTTAGCAGCCCTTACTGGATACCCATCATGTAGGCTGTGGATAGCAAAGGTTCTTCCAGGAAAGGACCCTGTGGGCAAAACACAGACAGACATCCCACTGCAGATCATGTGTGGGAAGAGAATGGATCCATTACCAGATAGCGACAGCCTTAACAAGTGCTCAAATTGACTTAGATAGGCGTTTGACCACTGAGAGTCAGCTCTTAAGAGGAACAGATTCAGGTAAGGTTTAAGCCAAGCAAGTAAAAAAAAAGTCAGTTCTGGTGCCTGGAGGTGTGCCTGACATTTAGAAAGAGGACAAGATTTCTACAGGACCTACATAAAAAGAAACAGACACGGCGTCAGTTGTCACACACTTGTCATTAGTTCTGAACTGTGGCAAGTCACTGCACAGCTGACCTTCTAGTTGTGTGAAAAACAGAAAGGGAACTAACTTGCGTTGAGAACCTACTAAAAGTTATAGCAGATGCAGTTCAATAATTTCACTGATTTCTCAGAACCACCATGAAAAATGAGACAGAGGGACCCAACGTAATTAATGAAAGGAGAACAAGGTTTGGATGAAGATCTGACCCATTTCCAAACAGAAAATGCCTCTGTGTGGGCCTGGAGGAAGCCTCTGTTTCTTTATCTGCAGAATTGGCTACTTGATCTAGCACCGATCATGGCATTGGCACATACAGAAGACACACACACACAGATATATATATATATATCGAGAGAGAGAGA
>CAUYON010061016.1:0-45267 GCA_963573935.1 Arctocebus calabarensis
TATTTTTTAGAGTCTCCCTTTATCACCCTCAGTAGAGTGCTATGGCGTCACACAGCTCACAGCTACCTCCAACTCCTGGGCTTAGGTGATTCCCTTGCCTCAGCCTCCCGAGTAGCTGGGACTACAGGTGCCCGCCACAACTCCCAGCTATTTTTCTGTTTTGCAGTTCAGCCAAGGCCGGGTTTGAACCTGTCACCTTCAGTGTATGGGGCCGGCGCCCTACTCGATGAGCCACAGGAGCCGCCCAGCATTAATATTTTTATTATTTACATATTTATTTATTTAGACAGAGTTTTACTTTGTCGCCCTTGGTAGAGTGCCATAGTGCCATCATAGCTCACAGTAACTTCAAACTCTTGGGCTCAAGAGATCCTGTTGCCTCAGCCTCCTGAGTAGATGGGACTACAGGTACTCACCTGGATAGTTTTTCTATTTTTAGTAGAAACAGGGTCTCCAGGTGGCGCTTGTGGGCTCAACGGAGTAGGGCGCCAACCCCATATGCCAGAGGTGGCAAGTTCAAACCCAGCCCCAGCCAAAAACTGCAAAAAAAAAAAAAAGAAAGAAAGAAAGAAACAGGGTCTCCCTCTTGCTCAGGCTGGTTGAGAACTCCTGAGCTCAGGCAATCCACCTGCCTCAGCTTCCCAGAGTGCGGGGATTACGGGTGTGAGCCACCAAGCCTAGCCAATATTTTAAATTAAGTTTCATTTCTGAATAAATGATTTCTTTGTATGGAACAAAACTTTAAAGGTACAAAAAAGTAAACTACGCATAAGAAGTGTCTGTCCCACTGGGTCTGCATGACCTGTTTCCCATTGCAGAGACAACCCACAACCCACATGCCTGGTTCCTCAAGTGTCCTACCAGAGCTATTATGTCTCAGGCCTTTTATCTATGAAAGTAAATACCCACCCCTTACCAAGCCATTCATTGATTTCCTAAATGCATGGCTCTGCGTGGCCAGAGATAACCCACCTTCAACTTTCAGGGGAGCATAAGGAACAGGGGGGAGAAGGGAAGTCCACAGAATGATGAGCAGAAAGGGGTGGGTGGCTTTCCAAAGAGAGGGAAGAGCATGTGCAGAGACACAGTGGTGTGACACCCACGTGTGTCTAGGTTGATAAAAGCTGAACAAACTGGGGGAAGCTAGGCTTCTGTAACTGGTGGGCTGTGGTTGAGTTAGGGTTAGGTTAGGGTTAGGGACAAGTGTCTCCTCAGTTCTAAGTGTGTTTGTGAGGGTTACAGAAGTTTCGCAAAGGCTTAGCACAAGGCTTGACACAGAGTCCGTTTTCAATCAACATTCACTGTTATAATTATTCCAAGGACACCTTCTTTCCTCTAACTATCCTGTCTCAGTGTCCCTCTCTGTGGAGACCTGGGTACCTTCTTTGCTTACTCTTGGCTCCCAGAAGTCTTGTTCAGGGTTCCCAAACTCCGTCACATTGCAGCCTTCATCTGGGTTCCTGGGGAAGGGCTGGGTAGGGAGAAAAAGGCTTCCCCTCCAGGCTCTGAGCTCCACCTCTTCTCCCTATAAAGACACCCCCACTCATTACGGACGCCCAGCAGCCAGGCCCGCCAACCACAATTAGATCGTTAGCAGCAGCCCCAACCCACCTGCTTGGAGCCCCTCAAACATGTTTTAATTATAATCCCTTAATCTCCCTCAGATGGCAGAGCTGGCGCTAGGGCTTTTGCTCTGCACAGCCCCTTTCCCTCCCTTTCTTTCCCCAATTAAGGTGTCCTCTGGGCAGAGACCCCTCTCCCAGTTACAGGCCTGTCAGGCTGGGGGAGCAGGAGCCAATGTTATCTCCTGCTCTGTAGGGAGTGGTGAGGCACCAGGCTGGTCCACCTGGAGGTTCCTCCCAGGGCTGGAATTTCTCAGAGTGAGGTCCACACCCTTGTGGCATGCCCGAAGACCCTTCATCTTCCCCTGGGGCTCCCCTTGTCCTAGTGTCTCTGTGTTCTCTGGGAAGCACCCCCTCCTGTCAATCTACCCAGGCTACCTGTCTAGGCCAGCTGCCTCCTTCCAGGAGCTGCCAGGTTCTGTCAAAGAAATTGAGGCCAACTCTCTGGAGGGATGTCCCTTGGTGGCAGCCCTATATTGACCTCAGTCTAACTCCTGCCTTCCTGGCCCTCAGGCCCACTCAGGCGCTGCAACCTTAACCACATAGGGGCTGGCAGGATCTTGGGCTGGTCTGTATCCCTGGAGCAGGGCAGAGACAGAGGGAGGGACAAGATGACCCAGCATGTGGCCCTGTCTGAAGCTGAGCCTGGATGAAGCTCTTTCCTGGGAAAGTTCTGTCACTAATTGACTTGCAAATGCCTTGTTTGTCCCCAGATTCATAATTAGTGCTAAGGATTTCTAGGGCCCCATCCTGGAGGGGCTTTTTGGGGGCAGCCTGTTCCTCTCCCCTCTCTGAGGTCGGCTGGGCTGGGGGTGGGCAGAGCCGGGCACCAGTGCCCAGCTGCCGTCCAGCGTTCCCACGGCTCTGGTGCCAGCGTGTGAAAGGCGAGGTGCGGGGGGCATGGGGGCCGGGGCTCCCCACCATCCTCAGCCGGGACCATGGCCAAAGCCCTGAGGCTCCAGGAAACGACAGAGCTCGGGAGCGGACTGTGGCAGTGGGTGGGGGCTGGCTGGCACCCCCAGGAAGGAGAGCCCAGCCGGTGGTGCCGGGGGCTGGCATCAGCCGAGCCTCCCCGGCATGATGAATGGGCCAACAAGGGGCCTCTCTTCCCCAGGGCCTCTCCACAAAGGCCTTGGCTGTGCCACTGGATGTGGGGGCCGGGGCCACCGGAGGAAGAGGAGAGGCTATTCTCAAAGACTCCCCCACCCTTAGCCTCTCCACTCCTAGGAAGGGGCCCTGGGCTTGGGTTCAGCCCCAACTTCGACTTGTATCTGCAACTTTCCCAACTCCTCTGGGTCTCAGTTTCCTGAGCTAGGTCATCCCTAGCATCTTTCCCTGGCCTTATGCTCCTCTCCTGGTCTCTCCCCCTAGCTGCCCCCAGTGGCTGTGCCCCATACTGCACAGACAGGTCTCAGCTCTGCAGGCCCTGCCTAGTCTGAGACACAGCCATATCCCCCCCACCCATTCCAGGGTTTAGCAGCCACAGCCCTAACCCTACTGCCCTTCCTGTCCCCTCAGGGCAGGAAGGAGAAAGTTCTGAGCTATGCCACCTGCCATGGAGGCCACAGGCCAGGCTCTGCTGCTTGCAAACTGATGCAAGCTGGATGAGTTGGCTCTCTGGGCCTCATAGGTCATCATCACCAGCATCCAGTGAGAGTGTGAGTGGAAGACACTCCGGGAGCTCAGCTGAGGTTCCTTCCCTCTTCTCTTCCTGAGCCCCCCTCTCAAAGCTTCCTGTCAGTTTGTCTGTGTTTTGCTGTAACTGAGGATAGTCAACTCCCTTTTTTTTTGCCTGGCCCTCCCACAAGTCCCTTTATAGGCATTATTTCATCTCCATTTCCTTTCTCAGAATGGACTATTTTTCTTTGGTAAGTCCTTCCTTAAGTCTAACCTTCTATTGCAGGCTGCCCCTCCCCGTGCCTGGCCCCTTCCCAGGCTGCCCTGCAGCTGGATCCCTGAGGGAAAGGGGAGGGGTGGGCTCTATGGTAACCCTGAGAAGAGAATGCCCTCTCTTCTCATCTGCATACAGACGGGTTTATTTGCATACAGACAGGCCTTATCTGCATATACTCAGTGGGACTCTGAAAGCACATTCCACAGTGTCCAGCTTGGGTACTCTCACCCAGTCCTGGCATCCCCATCGAGGGAGGGGACCCTCCCCACCCCTTCTGCCCTTGTCTGGATCTGGGTCTTTCTGTTTCCAAAAGGCAGCCCACCCTCTGTGTCTCCTCTCCTGCCTGCTATCACCCTTGCCCCTTTTCTGTGCTTAGAGGAGTCCTCTTTATCATCTCCTGCCTGCCCCAGCTCCTTTACTCAGGAGCCCCCCCTCTGAGCTGGAGGCCACTAGTGGAGGCCAAGGGCTGGCCTCCCCCCTGATTGACTGCCTCTCACTGCCCAGGCCACTGACACCCAGAGAGATGGTAAGGGGTCCCCAAAGATTTATGCTCAGACATGGGGTGGGGAATGGCCCAGGAAGCTTCCTCCATGTTGACTGACCCCCACACCAGACCCTGCCTCCATTTACCTGCCTCCCCAGAGACCAACCCCTTGGGGCCACAGTGGATCCTGGCAAAGCCAAACATTGAGAGGACCCCAAAAGAAGGCTGGGGAACCTCAGAAGCACTCCAAAAACCTGGTGAGCCTGAGCTCACCCTCTCATATACACCCAGCTTTGATGCAGACAAAACTGCTTCCTCCTGACAGTGTCTTGCCCGCAAGTTCTCAGCCCCAGTCCTTGTGGGGGAGCCTCGACTTCCTGAGATTCTTCCCCTGATGGGCCTCCACCATGCCAAGGACTTTAGACAGCCTCTCTCTGACCTCAGTTTCCTCTGTAAAATGAGGAATTGGGCAAGACCAGATGGCTCTCACATGACACTTCTTCCTGGAAATAGTGCCCAGGTGCCTAGCCCTCATTCTGCGTGCAATTTTAGTAGATGCAAGGATCCACTGAGGTCCAGCTTGACCTTGGGCTAGGAGCCTTGGTTTAGAGAAGCTACACATCTGTGGTCAGTGTTTAAATGGAAATAGGAGTATTCTCATAGTCCTTGGGTGAATATGGAGTGTCTCAGGAGAATACAGGCACCAGCAGTCGCTTCTTGGGAGAGGAGGTGAGGAGTTGGGGACAGGAGTGAGATGGAGACATACTTTCCCTTTTGTGCTGTTAGAATTGTGTCATAAGTATTATTTTAACCTTTTTATTTTTTTTTTTTTTGAGACAGAGTTCCACTATGTTGCCCTTGGTAGAGTGCCATGGAGTCACAGCGCACAGAAACCTCAGACTCTTGGGCTTAAGTGATTTCCTTGCCTCAGCCTCCCAAGTAGCTGGGACTACAGGTGCTTGCCACAATGCCCAGCTATTTTTTATTACAGTTTGGCCGTGACCGGGTTTGAACCCGCCACCCTGAGTATATGGGGCCGGTGCCCTACTCACTGAGCCACAGGCACCACTCTCTGGTTTGTTTCCAATTAAAAAAAATTAACATCATCCATTAGTGATATGTACCTTAAATTAAAAAAGAAAACCCTAAGGTTACATTTGTACTATGTAGAAAAAGGACATTCTGGTAGTTTAGCTCAGTAAAGTTCACAATTCAGACATGTGTGGTAAGTAACTAAACTCGGTCATTCTCAGGAAAACACTGATACTCGAATATTCTTTCAAATACTGTAGAACCTCTGTAAGTTGACAACTCAAGGGACAATATAAGAGGTGGCCAACATAAGGAACAAGGCGTACTGTACTGATACGCACATGTGGTGGATGTCTAGTCTATGAAAATTAGGTCAACTTAAGGAGGTGGTCAATATAGGGAGATTGTCAACTAGGGAGGTCTTACTTTATATGAAATAGTATATCAACAGGCTAAGATTTCTTGAAAAATAAAAATCACCTTTAGAGTACAGACTTCTTTCAAGATTGATTCCTCTCTCCCATTAAAACAATGTTTTATTATGTAAAATTTCAAACATGCCACAAAGTTGAAAGACTATTATAATGAACTGAATGTGAATAACCGAGAAGCACATTCCATTAACATTTTGCTGTATTGCTTTATCCATCTGTCTATCCATCCCTCTAGCCAGCCTTCAATCCATCTTGTTTTCTAATGCATTTCAAAGTACATTGAGGACATCAGGACATTTTTTTCCCCTAAATACTTCATTTCGCATATCATTCAAGAAATATCATTCAATATTTCTTTACATTTTTAACTTTATGATATGAAATTGACATATAATGAAATGCATACATCGTACATGTATATTCTGTGTTTTGAAAAATATATTCATCTGTGTTACTGGAACTTTGAGCAAGATAATAAATATTGCTATCACTCCAGAAAGTTCCCTAGGCCCCTTTCAGTTCCCCTGAGCATCTCCCTGAGGAAGAACCATTGTTCCTATGTTTGTTCCCACCATACATTAGTTTTCTCTAGAACGTCATGTAGACGGGGTCATACACCACACTCTTGTGTAAGGCTTCTTTCAATGAATGTGTTATTTGGTCTACCTGTTGTAGGAGGTACCTGTGAGAAATACCTTGGCAATAAGGGATTGGGGAAGGGATTTAACATCCCTTAGTGAGATGCACGTGAGCACAAAAGCATGTACATCATTGGTTAGTAGTCTCCACACCTGTGGAGTAGCTGGCCACGGGCTTAGTGTTGGCAGAAGTCAGCAAGGGTTTGTCCTTTGGCTCAGCTTCTTGCTTGGAGGATGCCTGATCTGTGCTCCCCTACTAAGACTGCTACTGAGAGATTGCTGCTGACATGTTCGCTCCTACTAATACTGTGGCTCCTAAGGTGCTTCGGCACTCAAGACCTGAATAAGACCTACCCCGAGTAAGCTGGTGTAATGGCCTGTGTCCAGACAGTTGAGTGGGCCGGGGGCTGGAGACCTAGTATCCCAGCTCTGATGATGCCCTGGGTTGGGGTGGAGACAAGGTGTCTCAGACTCGACAATCTATAGTTTCTTTTTTATTGCTGAGGGATTCTACATGATTGTACCACCATTGATTTATTCATTCTTCTATTTATGAACATCAGCGCTGTTTTAATTTTTTTGACTATTATGGATAATGTTGCTATAAAAATTCCTATACTAATCTTTAGATACTGCATCTTATTTTTAGGTATTCTCAGCCTGTACCCCTAAAGTTAAGAGTCCACTGGGTTTATGTGGAACAGAAGACTGTGTGTTGCAGACTACCAAATATGTTTTAATTCCAGGCCTTGCTTAGACTTCATAAATTCAGGGTAGCATCTTTTTTTTTTTTTAATTGAGCATTTGAGCACAGATGGAAAGAATTAAAAAAGGAAGTAATGACCTTAGGCGTATTCTTGAAGTGTGAATGCACTGTTTTCTTCAAATAACTAATATGTGAAATATCAGTTTGCAATTCTAGGAGGAAAAAAATAAAAGAATTGCTGTATAATCTCTGTACTTCTTCCATAAAGATTGACTGTGACTTAAAATAGCCTGGAGTTATTAATGCTGTAAATCTTTCTGAAAGAGATTTCAGTGCTTGTTCTTCCTGCTCTCAAAAAAAAAAAAAAAATTCAGTCTAGAGCTCATGTAAGTGACACAATTTCAAACTCTATCAAGATTAGACTATTATTAATGCCCAGGGCTAAAATGAATCATGGAATGCTTAAAAGTCTCTCTAAATACCTAAAAGCGTTAAAATAAGTTTTTGCTGATATAGATAGACTATTTTGTGAATATTTGGAGTTTGACTTCTCTAAGAATACAGAAGGAAGATGATACTCTTGAATCATATTCTTTAAGGGAGTTACCATCAATTAGTTAAGTGTGACTGTAAGTTGCAAGAAGGTAATAGGGTGGTCGGGCTCCTTCCAGCTCATGTGGTTTTTATGCCAATAGTTATTATGCTGTCGTCTAAAATTTTCTCATCTGGAAACCTATTACTACATGAACACACAATTAAAAATCCTGTACAAAGGGGACGGCAGCTGTGGCTCAAAGGAGTAGGGCGCTGGCCCCATATACCAGAGATGGCAGGTTCAAACCTGGCCCTGGTCAAAAACTGCAAAAAAAAAAAAAAAATCCTGTACAAATTTCATAAAATGAATCATCTTAAATATGGAATAATTTTTGAGATTCACATATATAGAAAAGTTATATATGTATTATTTAAAAATAAATGTAGTCATTTTCTATCAATTTACATTTCATCTCTAAGACTTCTATTTTTCTTAAAAAAGACATTAGACAGATGAAATTGTTTTATTAGCTTAATATCAAGACAGTTAAGTGCAAGTACAATGTATGATGTCTATAGAATGATAAAAATTAATAATAATTTTATTGCACTGAAAATCATGCCAGCCATTGAAGTGACCATTAATAAAAGATCGTATTGGAATTTTGTTTTTATTTTATTTCATTTTTTATACTCAAGAACAGGAAAGGGGCTCTGGGTCAGGCAGGCCATCTGGCACTAATTTTAACCACCACAGAGGAACCAATAAACCCTGCACTAATATGTATTCCAATCTACTCACTAATGGAGATAATCAGAACATATGGTTGGGGTTTCCCTTTACTGGGGTCTCCTGCAAGGATTGCATTGGGTATTGGAGTTCCTATTGAGCTGCGTTAACTATGAACACCAGCTTCCTCCACCCTGTGTGTCTCAATGCAGCCAGACAAATCACCTTGCCTCAAGACGACCAACATTCCCAATCTCATCTGAACTTACAAAGAAAACATGTCATTTACTGATTCTAAGATGCAACCCCAGCATCTATTGTTATTGCTGCAATTTTGCCTAAAATCTGACTTCTCTTTGTCTAAACTCTATCTTGGGTTCCTGCTCTCATATTGTTCAGAATCTGCTTTGCTAACTGACCCTTGGTTCTTTAAAATTCTCAATGCTTCTTTTCGTTCTCTGACTTGAGCCCTTGTTGCTTCCCCAGAGTCCCCGATTGCTTCCTCATTTCTATACTTGTCTTCTCTGCATTGGACCCAATAGTTTTAAATATCTCTATGTATTTATGTATCTGTGTTCCACTTTGCTAATCCAAATTACAATAGAATAAAAACTGAACTATAATTCTGACGTACATGGATACTACTTCTGGTCTTCGTGTACACCGTGGAGAAGCCCTATATCCAAATTTGCTTCCTAGGGTCTAGCATTCTATGTCACAAGCACCTCTGTGGTAATAATAATCCTTATCATCCACTGTGTGCTCGTAAGTTTCTCAGTTATGATGATTATCCCCAAATAAGTGAGAAAAATCTAGTCAACAGACAATTGCAATAGTTTTCTCTCTGGCTGCACATAAGAAATATATGGAGATCTTTTACAGAATATATTCCCAGGATCCCCTTTAGACCAATAAAATCCAAACCCTGCAAGCAGGGTGTATGTATTTTATAAAATCTTCCATATGTGATTCTAATGTATAGTTAAGACTGGGAACTATCAATATGAGTCAGCTTATTGGACCCAGATTTTTTAAATGACACTTTCAAGGAGTAAATCAGACACAAAGTGTCCTGAAACAACACAGAACATTCACAAATATATAAATGAATTCAAAAAGTAAAATGTGACAAAGCTTAGAAAACATGAACATAATGATTTTGGGACCCAAACTTTGACTCATGTATTCATTGGTTGGTCTGAAAACTAATAACTCATCAATCTTTTAAGTATAATAGAGATGCTAGTCTTTTAGAAATTGCTCCATTTCCCTTAACAATCTGGTTATATATATTCTCGCAAATCAAGAATCCAGCAGGGCTCTAACTGTGGGGCTAACAAGACAGACCTGCAGATGGCTTTGACCAGGAAAATCACCTGGGTTTCCTTGATTGGTTATAAATTGATGTCATTACCTTTCCACACTCTTGCTGCTAATAATGAAATTTCACACATATTCACACAAGTATAAAATAATAAGAGCAGAGGACAAAGCCCAAGAGTAAGAAAAAGTGGGTAACAGAGGTAATCACTGCGTATCACTGCTGCAAAAATCAATAAAACAAATACGTGATTCTTTTTAAGTGTTGTATTACAATAATGTTTTTTGAAGATGGTTGTCTGCATCCAGTTTAAAAAGGCATCTGCTTGTGTTTGCTTAAAACAAAAGGGTGGTTGACTTAATGAATTATGTACAGGCGAGCAATATGGCATCATTGTCATTATGAACTCTCGTCTAAGATCTCCCCTGGCTACTGCTGGCAGGGTGTCAATTTGCTTGTTTTTACGGTAGGTGCAGGAAATCGTGAAGCTACTCAAAGAAATGAGCCTCTACATTGGACTTCCTAATGCACACAGACCCAGTAAGAAAGCTATGGTGACAAGAATCACGAAAACATTTATTTGGCATTAACAATGTATAATGCAGAGTTCAAGCAAAGAAGGAACCATTAGAATTACATAAAGCCTAAAGCAGCCTTGAAAACAGGCCCCAGGCTTAAAAGAAATCGGGACAGGCTTCTTAGAGGAATGAAAGAAAATACATAGTCTGTGACCTCTTTCTTCTCCCTGTTGTGTGCACTACGTCTCAGTATCTTGGTAAGAAAATGTTGGGGGTGTTAATGTTTCTGTGCCACAGGAAACAGCAGAAGAAATTAAATGAAACTTGGCATTTAAAAACAAACAAACACAAAGGTTGAAGAAGAAAAATCACGGATACAAAGCAGCTTGAAGGATTAAAATCAGTTATTTTCTTTGGCATCATCCTACCTATCCCAAATTTGCTAACACTTCCTTTTAGTAAACCTGTGGATCCAAATTTGCTAACACTTCCTTCTAGTAAACCTGTGGATCTATCAAGGCAGGCGGCTGTTAGCTGGAAGCAGGTCAGAAGCAATGGAGGCCGAAAAAGAACAAAACTCCACCGAGACTGTAAACTACTTTTAAATAAGAGCCATGTGTAACCTGGCACGATGCCTCCACTCTAATCGCTGATCAATGATACTGGCTGATGGAGTGAATTGATTGAAGTCAAATTTTGTTTTTATTAAAAGGGACCTTTGTGGCTCAAAGGAGGAGGGCACGGGCCCCATATGCCGGAGGTGGCAGGTTCAAACCCAGTCCTGGCCAAAAACTGAAAAAAAAAAAAAAAAAAATAGTGACCTTGGGATATGATTTAAAAAACCCAAATCAGTTATTGTTGGTGATTTCTTTCCTAAGAGCTCACAATGTCAGTCCTGAAATAGAAGAAAGGGGCTATGGAGGGAGCAAGTAGGAATCAGAGCTCTGTAGTTACTCTTCCCAAATTATTTGGTGATCATCCATGCTCGGCCTGGAGGAGGCACAGGAGAAGAGGAGCCACATTTCCCCCTTCCTGGATATTATAATCTCTAAATTCCTCTTATAAGCCTGTCCTCTTTTAGGCCTCACACCTGTTTTCAAGGCTGCTTTCAGCTTTATGTAATTCTACTGGTTCTTTTCTTTACTTGAACACTCTATGCTACTCATTGGTAGCATCGAATAAAGGTTTTCATCATTCTTGTCATCACAGATTTCTTAAAGGGTCTGTGTGCTTCAGTAAGTCCAATGTAGAATTTCCACTTAAAAATCTGATGGGCTTTGGATGTTAGAGATTTTGGAAGAGGATTAGTACTTTTGTCCTAAAATGTTTATTACACTCTGAGGGTCTTAATAGCCATCCTTTCATAAGTGAATCCGACACTAAAAGATGAATGCAGTCGATTTTCTTATTAACTCTTTAGAAGACAATCTCTTAAATGCTAATGAGAATGTGAACAGAGGGTGAGTAAGTATAATATATGCTTAATGTTTGAGCATCCTCTGGTGATGGCATGAATAGATTTTATTGTGAAAATCGTAGCTTCCAGGTAAAGAGGCCTCAGGTGGATTTGCAGGGCTAGCGTATAATTAGAATTGTAGCTACAGCATTTTCCATTCTGAAGGAGGGAGAAGAATGAGGAAAATCCCCAGCCCCCACCGGGAGGGAGGAAGGCTTTCTCTGACTAGCACAGCTTTGAGACTCTGCTTACAGGAAGTCAGAAATTAGCAAGCATCAGGCTAGCGGGGAGGACTGATTAACTTACCCCAGTTCAAATTCATCAGGAAGTTGCCACAAGTACATTTGCTCTTTTGTGGTTCTAGTAAATTTTGGGATTACTAGTAATTTCGGGATTACTCACTTGAGTGAACTTTTTATCTTTTTATGGTTCCTATAGCCACATTGCTTTGACACTCTGAGGATGGCAATAGAAAAAGGACCAAGAGTGTGGACTCTGATTTCCAGAAGTCCCGGGCATCCGCCCTGACTTGGATGTGCTATTCAGCTTCGGACGAGCCATGTAACATTTGTGAGCTTCTATTTTCTTATGAAGAAATAAGGAAAATTATAGTAATTATTATCATAGCACCACCTAAATGAATTGATTGACATGAAAGTTAAGATAATTCATGTAATAGCTCTTAGTTTAATAAGTATACTATAAGCTCAAAAACGTTAAATTTTTATTTTTATTATCTCTTTTTTTTCATTTTTCTACCAATGACCCCAGGCAATTCTTTAATACTATGTCAGCATGACAATTTTTATAGCTGTCCTCTCTCTGAGGGGAGTCTCCCTCACCCTAGTTAAGAACAGAGCGTAGCACCCAAAGGCGCACCAAGTCCAGGCAGACATGACACTCAACGATCAGCGTTCCCAAGCATGTCCTAGTTCCTAGTCATGTGGACAGAGCGTGCAGGAGCAGAGAGAGTTAGGCTGGAGAAGAGGCTGTAGGGATTGTGATACGGGGTGAGACAGTGGCTGGCACCATCAGCTAAGGGAATAACCAAGACAGGGCTGAAGGGCAGCTGGAGACATACCTCACAGACATCTGGAGAAAAGGCACAAAACTAGCAGGAAATCCTGGTTAATGCAGCCCCAACTGAATGGAGTCAAGGTCATAAGTTATCCCCAGATACCGAAACCAGCTGTGAGCCATGAATGCTTCTAGCACCAGCAGGACGTGGATGAACAAGACAGAAAGTTTGAACGCCAGGATCCTGACTCTTCCCCACTCCTGGAATGTCTCCCACACCACACCTTTCAACCAATATGCCCCAAAACATCACAGAGAAAGAAATCAGGGGTGGCAGGTACCTTGGAGAATAAACATACTTGCTCAAAAGACTAAACTCTGTAAATGGGCTGTTCACATGACCAGACTGGATCAAACTGGATCACACATTAAACAGGATTGGACATTTAGTAACTTTTTCATGTTGAATATTAGGTGGGAGAGGAGTTTGGGGAAGAGAGGGTGTGGATAGTGACAGGGTTGAAAGCAAAGTGCTTATGCTTTCTTTCTTTTTTTTTTAAGGCAAGCATGAAACAAAGTTTATTGAGGAAAAAAAAAAGGTAGGCTTACAGAGTAAGAAAACTTACAAAGCTGGAAACAGGCCTCCATTGCCAGGGAGGCCCTTATGGCAAAGAGGCCCTTAGGCTTTCTTTGAACATCTGACCTTTTATATGAGGTTTGTTTGGTGAATCTGCTACATATGATTTTTTTTTTTTTTTAAAAGGAAACAGTTTCAAACTGCTAAAACTGCATACCCCTCAGGACTCTTCCTTGTGGGAAAAATTTGGCAATGACAGATTTCTGCAGATTGCCATCAACCCCTACCTGTATTCGACAGTGCCCTGTTTGTTAAACGTATACTGTTTCTACCTCTATTTTTGTGAAATATAACACAGAAGAAAGACAAGCGCACACAACAGTGCCAAGCTTTTCATGTTTTCTTCCCAATCAGTGCCCTGGAAAACTGAGGCTGCCAAGAACAATGGCAGAAACATCAGCCTCTACAATGATAACAACACACCTGAAGGCAGATTGTCTGACCACAAAGTTGCAAAAAAGAAATTCGTATACCTGTGGCGCAGCTGAGTAGTTCCAGGAAGGTGGTCCATAAACAATAATGTGGGCAGCCCAGATTAGCTGAAAGGTCTTCTTTTAACCCAGTGGGAACTTCCAGAAGATTCTGAGCCACTTGGCTTTGGCTGGTCACTCCAGGAGAGATACGTATCTTGCTAAAACATTGCAAGTATTATTGAGAAAGCAACACCCCAGGCATTAAGCACTTCTTTCTTCATACCTGTCTTCAAATTTCACTTTGTTTAAGGATTGAAACTAAATCTTCTCTCCTGATTAATTGGTTACCAGATGTGATTGCACAAGTACAAAATGACTAAAGGTAAGTGGGCTAGCATAGATTTGCATTAATAATGCTAGGTTGCTTTAACCAAGTCTTTCAACCAATGTTTGAGTGCACTGCAATGGCCAGCTAGCTAAGCAGCAGGGGGAGGTCTAAGCTTGGATACTGGAGAGCTTAATTGTAAAATGAGTGTGTAGTTTCTGCATGGGTCAGAACATTTGGGTCATATCAGTTTGTATCTGTGTCCAGGGGACATGTCCAGACAAGTGTGTTCTTTTCAAGATGGCTGGGGAAAGGCTGAGAGTACAGAATGCAAGAATGGAAATGGGGTGTGAAGCCCCCGAGATAGATGAGGAAGGTTTGCATGAGACCACGTATGACTCTTGGTCTAGGATTTATGCAGACCTAGGATGTAGGAAAAAGCAGCATAGAGTTCATGATCTCATCATCTCGTAAAATTCCAAGATCTGTGTGGATTCAAGTTCACTACTTATTTGCACATAACTGGGGTCATGATATGGATTATGCAGTGTTATGCACAGAACCTTTACACTGATTTTGGGCAGGGGTATTATGTCTGGCAGGACCCCAACAGAATGGCACCTTCAAACCAAGAGAGTTCAAGAACTGTTTCATAAGGAACCATTCAGAAAGGTGGGGGAGGTAGAGCATCCCCGGGATAAATAGAGAGGCTATTGCTACCCGAGGCTCACAGAAAGCCAGAGGTCAGGAGTCCCCGAGAGAGGCTCAGTGCCACCTGCATCACAGAGGCCAGACAGAGGTGCAGGCTGAGGAGAGCTCTCTCTACCCTTCCGCGGCTCTTCTCCCAGGCCTTCCCTTCCCTGAAGGCTGAGCCCACGGCAAAGCCACAGAGGTCAGGAGTCCGGGGAGCCCCTTGAGCCGAGGCAGGACGGAGAAGGGCTGAGAGTGGATTAGAGAAACGGAGAACCCCTAGCACAGGTTATATCCACAGCACTTGGCCCAAAAGGCCTCAGTAACCAGTTTGATTAAGAGGCTGCTTGTGGCATCTTCTTGGCCCCTGTTCCTTATCTGTATGGGTGAGATGCACCTGCTGCCTCTAGTTCCCGCAGGAAAGGGATAGTTTGTATCTACTTGAGGTGCCCTAAAAGAATCTGACTACAGAAGTGATTTTCAAACATAATTCAAACCAAAGCAATAACAGACCCCTTAGAGCCCTGACCAAGAGCCCTAAATAAATTCACCTTCTGTAATTGCCAGTGTATGCCTATGTTCTCAATGTTATGAACCAACTCCAGCGTACCAGAGTTTCCATCCTTCCTTGATCAATCTTCATTAAGGAATTACTTCTCTAATAACACACTTCCCAACATTAGGCAGGTCCCAGAATGACCATCAAACAAAGGCAATGTGAACAGCTAAGAGTATCTCAGATGTGCCTGACAGGACATTAACTGCTTAGCATGTTGATGTAACTGACTTTCCCACATTCAACAAAGCTTTGTGGTCCCTGAGACTCTCCGGCCTGGGTACAGTGATTGCCGTGTTCCCCTCCGCAGTCTGGTGAAGGTGTTTCTGAAGCCGTGCTTCTCTCAGTGTTAATTACGAGATCAGCTCCAGGCCTGTGATTTAGAGGCAGGGCTCAGAACCTTTCTCAGTAATTCAGTTCCCATAAGTCTGTATTATTGGCTCCTGAATGCACTTGCTTAAGCTAATTAAAAAATGAGCTCAAGAAATTCATTTCCTATGCAAAATTAAATCTGGTTTACACACTGAATATTGCACCTTGTCATGTTCGTTTCTAGCTCAATTCTCCCTTTTATGGCCCACTTTGCATCTTGAGAATCCCCATGTAAAGCAAATGTTTGGATTCTTGAAGAGACTGAATTGGTCTTTTTGAAAATGTTTGGTTATAGATGACTTTGATAAAGCATAAAAAAGATTTTTTAATGTTTCCTTTGTAGCATCACCAGTCAACCAATGTCATCATAAGGCTGACAAATTGATAGTCTAATGGTGAAACGGGAACCATCCTTCAAATAACCTGTCCTTTGCATCAGAAAATGGCATTGGTAGACCTGATAGGCATGT
The DNA here is from genome assembly GCA_963573935.1 of Arctocebus calabarensis. Classification (NCBI taxonomy): domain Eukaryota; kingdom Metazoa; phylum Chordata; class Mammalia; order Primates; family Lorisidae; genus Arctocebus; species Arctocebus calabarensis. The sequence goes on from CAUYON010061016.1 coordinate 15,850, forward strand.
GGTATCAGCATCGATAACTTGAAGAATGGGGACTATCATCTCTCCCTTGTCTGACGCAGCCTACTAATCATTGTCATGGATATATTTGCAGTGTAGGCTGATGAAATTCAGAGCAGAGCTCCATTAGCTTTTTAATCTGTAATATGAGAAAATAAATGCATAAAACTAAAAACTGCCCTCAGTTTTAGACCAATGTGCTCTAGGTCTGTCGTGATGTAGGATTTTAGAGCACTGGAAAAAAATCTTAGGGTATAATCACTTGCTAACACTCGAATTTGCACCAACTCTCTTGCAAATGTATTTTTCAGACACAGGTTATGTTAGTCAGTGACAAAAGTATTGCTACAGAAAATTTTCTGAACAGCCCCCAAATGATTCTTACTCGGTAAAGAGTGCTACCATCATATAAAGCTCTTGGTAAAGACCTTCGACAACTTGAGTACAATTTTATATTAGAGAATTACTAAAGTCTGGATGGAAACTAGATCTTGTCTCTTGGCAGTTCTGATTATTTAGAGAAGTAGATTCTAGAGCGATGCATTGAGGAGGGCTCTCAGGTGAGCCCTAGTTTCAACAGGAAGAGGGAGGGTTAGCTTGGTGCTGCTGGAAGCATAAAGCTGGCTCATTACATCAGCCCTTCATCTGACTGCCTCTGCTTTCCAGGCACTAAGATAAGCCAATGTTGCTTAGGGTGCACTTGTGTGACTTGAGGATCATGGATGTGATGATTGTATTATTAGAGCTGCATAGGTATAATCTATATGTCTAGATCATTGATTTATAGAGAGAAAAAAGAAAACTAGCCCATAAAACTAGGAAGGAATTCACACAATTTGGTTAAGTAAAATGAATGACTTATCTACATAAAGAAAAATATTTAAGTTCGTAGGAGAGTCAAGAAATAAATGTGGCAAAAATCATATCGTTTGAAAACAAATTGCTATAGTTTGGAAACATTAGGATAGATACTAGAGATGTAGAGATAAACATAAAATTGGTTCCTACCCCTGAAGAACTTACCATTTTTTCTTTTTCTTCTTAAATTTCTATTTTCACTCTCACATGCAGGTCAGCTATAGATTAGAGATGAATCATCTTAATCAACTACTAGCTTTCTTAAGTTCTGAATAATATAGCAGTTTTTGAATTCCCAAATGTGCCTTAGAGAGAAGTGAGGTAATACCTTACTTCATCCAGTGATTGGCTGGCTCAGGGATTTTGTCAGTCCCTAGATTCGGGAGTACCATCAGTATCATTCTAGGGCATTCTCAGCAGCCCACAGTGATAAGTTATTGATTTATGCCAGAAATTCTAACTATTAACCAGCTTGAAATACTTGTGTTAACCAATCGAGGTACTCCTCCCATTAGGAAAAATAAATTAAGATCAGATGTCTGCTTGATTAATGAATCAAAACAATGGGAACTGAACTGTTTATCAGTTTCATGCTAAAAGATCTTTTTGAGCTCAATCAGTTTGATTTGAAATTCTCATTCTCTCTCTCTCTTTATGTATACGTAATTTTTTTCTTTTTTACCAACTGGAGTTTATGTTGTTAAATAATAATTCCCTTTCTTTTGGGTAAGGAAATACAGTTTTACATAGGCTTTTAAAAAAAAAATAGCATGATATGCTTTGGATGTTTGGGTCCTCCAAACCTCATGTTGAAATCTGATCCCTGTGTTGGAGGTGGAATCTACTGGCAGGTGTCTGGGTCATGGGTATAGATCTCTCGTGCATGGCTTCATGCCTCCCACGCAATAATGAGTTCTTGCCTATTGTTCGCATGAGAACTGATTGTTTGGAAGAGCCCGGCACCTCCCTCCTACTTCTCTTTCTCTTTCTCCCATCATGTGGCATATCTGATCCTCTTTTGCCGTCCATCTTGACTGGAAGCTCCCTAAAGTCATCTGGCATTGGTACAATCTGCAGATACACTACCTACCTTCTGGCATTTCTTTGTAGCAGTGCAAAATGGACTAATGTATAACACTATTTCACAATGATAATGTGGGATAATGCTAAGATGTAACTCAGTTGCTGGAGCTTCTCCAGACCTTGCCCGTCTTTGGCATTCTATTCCAGAAGGGAAGGTGTGTGACTCCCGGGTAGAGCTTGATAAAGAGATAGGCTGGGGTGCTACTAATGAGAGCATCACAGCAGAGGTACAGGAGGAGCAGCAATAGTGCAGGGCAGTGGTGGAGGCCCCAGACAGCTGCCTCTGGTCTCTTAGAGGCCAGTGATTGGTGGGAGGTAAGCGTGCAACGAGTGTTATCCTAGGCATCAGGCCACCAAAGAGAAAAGACCAAGAGAGAGGCAGGAAATGCAAGTGAAGGTAGTTCGGGTCAGGATGTCAGTTCTTGGGGAGGATGAAGATACTGAGTTCTTAAACACAAAAATAAATAATTGCTCTTCCAAACTGCCACATATTTTGTTCTTAAACATAAACACAAGAGTAATATGTAAAATAAGTAAAAGATGTCCCCAAAGGTTATGTTTTCTTTTTTTAAAATCATGAAATAGGAGCGGCACTTGTGGCTCAAAGGAGTAGTGTGCTGGCCCCATATGCTGGAGGTGGTGGGTTCAAACCCAGCCCTGGCCCAAAACTGCAAAAACAACAACAACAAAAATGAACTATAAACTACTTTAGAAAGTTCATATGCTTAGTTTTAGGTATTCAATAATGCTAGTCTGTGAGTACTTGAGAGATGGTAGACACTCCATAGATGACCGCATCCCTACTTTGACCATCTCCTTAAGTTGACCTAATTTTCATAAACCAGACATAAAGTAGGCCTAGTTCCTTATGTTAACCATCTCTGTATGTTGACCAGTTTGTTTCAGTCCCTTGAGTGGTCAACTTACAGAGGTTCAACTGCAGTTGTGACTTCTTAGAATTTAGCTAATTCAGCTCTGCCCATTGGTTCACCATGGCAAGTCCAACTGGCCTGGTGTTCTGAGCACTGAAGGAACTAGTAAATATTTTCAGATGGACAGCTTGATAGTTTAAATAGTTGTATTCTGTAACAGAACTTTTATTAATTCATGCCTATCAACTTGGGAGTGGGGTTGGAAGGGGAGGATATTGTACAGTTCATCAGTAAAGACTAGAAGATCAGTAATGCATCCGATTTTCTATAGCTTATCATTTTTTAGGCTTCACACTTTAGGAATATCCATATTGTTTTTCTATATCAGTCTTACGTTGCCAGCTGGTTATCCTTTCTTACGTCAGTTTTATCTGGTATCTATTTTCTTTTTCAGCCATTTTTCTTCCCAGGTACATGGCTGGCTCTGTGAGGACAGATGTGGAGATCTATTAAATAATTTACAGATGTGTCCTCAGAGCCTGGCATAGAGTGTGTGGTCAGTATATATTTGTTGAATAAATGGATGATAACTGTTTCCTTATTCCTGATATTTTTCTTGATCAAAGATCTCCAAATAAAGTGACCATAACATTTGTTTTTAAACCAAGACTTTTCTTAAAAGTGAAAGGAGGTGCTATTGATAAACATGGCAAGACAAAAGTATAGTGTGGGGCTTTCCCACCCAAGCTGGGGCGTATGGTCACTCTACCTTTAAAGACCTCTTTCATTTGTTCTTTCTGGGACTTTTTTAATGATGTAAAGAAATAGGTAAACCAGTTTTAGGTAGTAGGTGTCAGGGATCTCACAGATTTTATTCTTGCCTGTATACCAAACAGCTAATGAGTTCCCACTAATACCTGTCTTCTACAAGATCTCCTCAACAAGTTCTCTATCTAGCTATTTACTCCTTGTTTTGTTGGTTTATCTGTTTTTATTGCTTTTAAAGATCTCTTGTTACTAGAACTGGCTCTTGAGAATATCTTATTCCCAGAACAGAATTCCTAACAGTCTAGCTATAATGTTTTCATTCCCTACTTACCTTGATTACTTATTGTAGACTTCTTGTCCTAGGCTTTTGTCTAAATTAGTTAACTGGCTTCTGCCATTCTCTCCAGCTTCTCTTTCAAGCTCTTGCTGTCAACTTCTAGCCTATTTTAAACCAGCACCGGAAATCATCACTGCAGATAAACCAGCCTGGCTGGTGGCTGTCCTCTCACCTTTCAGAAGTGATATGGAGGCCTCCTTGTGTCCCACACTTGCCTTCTATCTGCATTTGGTCTGGACATGGACTTGGAGACCCACAGCCTAGCCTTTGAAAGAAATGCAACCTACCTACTTATCAAGTGGGGGGTGGGGAATTCTTTATCATTGTTATATGTCATGTACCAGAACTTAAATTCCACCATGTTGCACAGGAAGGATTACTGGGGGAAATTTGTAAGCAAGGATGATGAGGAAGAGAAAATGGTTGCAGTTCCTCCCTTTCAGCACTTTACTGAGTACAATAGACAGCCCAAGAAATCTGCTAGATGTACAATGGATTTTTGTTCCAGTTGTTCTCCATTCTTATAGGGTAGGTATGAGAATGTCCTTATAATTGTAGGAAAATAAACTGCATGAGGGTGCCAGCTATTTTCAGGAATTGTCTGGAAGAGCTAGCTTCTACTCGGGGGTTGAGGGAGTAGGGGGGTGGCTGGGAGGATCTTTGTGCTCGTAAGATGTTGCCACGTTGCCATGAATCCTACTGGGGTTGGATCCCTTGGGTCTGTGAAATGTTGAGCTGTGAGCACTGCTTAAAACAAAAGGAACTTTTCTTAAACTGATAGAGTCCATCTATAGCAAACCCACAGCCAATATTGTATTTAATAGAGTGAATTGAAAACTTTTCTACTCAGATCAGGAACCAGGCAAGGTTGCCCACTGTCTCTACTGCTTTTTAACATTGTAATGGAAGTCTTAGCCATCGCAAACAGGCAAGAGAAGGGGGTTCAAGGTATCCAAATAGGGTCAGAGGAGATCAAACTTTCACTCTTCACAGATCATTTTATACCTGGAAAACCCTAGGGACTCAACTACAAAACTCTTAGAAGGGATCAAGGAATACAGTAGCATCTCAGGATACAAAATCAATACTCACAAATCAGTACCTTTTACATATACCAATAACAGTAAAGCTAAAAAAGCATTCAAGGACTTTATTCCTTTTAGTTATGCCAAAGAAGATGAAATATTTGGGAATTTACCTAACAAAGGATGTGAAAGATTTCTATAAAGAGAATTATGAAACTCTGAGAAAAGAAATAGCTGAAGATGTTAACAAATGGAAAAACATACTATGCTCATGGCTGGGAAGAATCAAAATTGTTAAAATGTCCATAACACCCAAAGCAATATACAAATTTAACGCAATCTCTATCAAAGCACCACTGTCATACTTTAAAGATCTGGAAAAAATAGTACTTCGTTTTATATGGAACCAGAAAAAACCTTGAATAGCCAAGACATTACCCAGAAATAAAAACAAATCAGGAGGAATCATGCTACCAGACTTCAATCTATACTGTAAATTTATAGTGACCCCAAACAGCATGGTACTGGCACAAAAAATAGAGAGGTAGATGTATGGAACAGAATTAAGAACCAAGAGATGAATCCAGACACTTATTGTCATTTGATCTTTGATAAGCTTATCAAAAATATAAATTAGGGGAAAGATTCCATATTTAACAAATGGTGCTGGGAGAACTGGCTGGCAACTAATAGAAGACTGAAACTGGGTCTACACCTTTCACCATTAAAAGAAATTGACTCTCACTGGATAAAAGATTTAAACTTAAGATATGAAACTATAAAGATTCTTGACGAGAGTGCAGGAGAAACACTTGAAGAAATTGGCCTGGGAGAATACTTCATGAGAAGGGTCCCCCAGGCCATTGAATCAACACCAAGAATACATTGTTGGGATCTGATCAAACTAAAAAGCTTCTGCACAGTCAAGAACACAGTAAGTAGGTTGGTGCCTGTGGCTCAAAGGAGTAGGGCAGTGGCAGGTTAAAAACCAGCTCTGCCCAACCAAAAACTGCAAAAAAAAAAAAAAAAAAAAGAACACAGTAAGTAAAGCAATCCGACAGCCCTCAGAATGGGAGAGGATATTTGCAGGTTATGCTTCTGACGAAGGTTTTATAACCAGAACCCACAGAAAACTCAAACTTATTAAGAAGAAAAGAACAAGTAATCCATTTCATTGTGGGCACCTTTTACCCCATAAATGCATTAATGTATACATGATTTACCTCTTTATGATTTAATAAAGAAAAAAATAAAAACAAAACCGCAGCTGGTGTGTTATTTGCGTTCTACTTCCATCATGCTATATAGAGAATCAGTCAGGATGACTGCAACTCATCCGTTTCAAATAAAAATGCAGCTCAACCTGGGCAATTTCAATTTGAAGAGAAATCATTCACAAAATAGAACTTCCTATCCTTGTACTGAAGAAAAACTCTGTTGCTTTCTTGATTCCCTTTCAATGGAAGTGGTAATAAAAACAAAATGGAAATGAAAGGTGATAAGTGACCTATTGGTGCCTTAGTCAATGATAAAAACCAAGACATATAAATAGAAATGTTAATCAATGCTCTGAGCATAGCTTAGGTGCTAAGCCGTGGAGTGTAATACAACCCACTGCTTAATTATTATTTTTATGGATATAGTGACCCAATGTATTCCAGGCAATTGCATCAATAAAATCTTCTGCTACAGTGAGTTCAGCACAGGGCTATGCTACTTTTCTGCCAGGAGAACAACTTCAGATTTACGTCTGATTCATGCTAATAGGCTGAGTGGTGTGTCCTGGATTGTCTTTGTTTTGAACACACAGTTGAAGACACCTGCATTCCGTTTCAAGAGGAACCTTCATTTTTCACTCTAGATGTGTCTGCTCCCACCAAAAAAGAAGTGAACTGAACTGAGCCAGGCGATGCTACATAAAATCAAACTTGCTACAAAAATAAATTGACTGAAACAAATGCTTCTTCAGAAATGTCACTGCTGAACAAGAAGTAAAAGATTTTTTTTTCCCTCCTGGCTGAGAGTAGTAGATTACAAAGATGTTTCTATCCTGGTGTTAAATTTTAAGTAGAACACTTTACAGAGAAAGTTTGTTTAAAGCTTATGAAGAAAGAAGTTCAAGATTTCTCTCTTCTAGCAATGAATCTTCACAAAAATAACTAATTTTACTGTAGTTATACTTTGTAGGACAAAAGAAAAACACTGGGACGGTGTGTCATGCTAGAAACATTCTTTTCCCCCTGGGTTGTCGTGTTTTGATGTACCATCACTAATTACGTTATCCTTTCCAACCAAGAGTTATAAAAATAAAAGTTCCAAAAGCTTGAAAAGAATAGAGAAAATCCAAGGAACTCTGACTTCAACTTTCTATAAGATATTCTTTCTACACACACCCGAAAGACATTAAAACATTTATTCCCTGAAATAGAATTCTGGCTGTGATTGCCAGGTTCAGAATACTGACTGATGGACAGAAACCAGTCTGAAGCATAAAATGCTTTCCTTACATTCATACTGTTTTGCCAATTCTTTTTTACAAATGTTCAATCAAATTTATTCTGGGACACAAAAGATTTTGATGTTCATCCCTCTGGCTCTTCATTGCTATGATTTTTCATACTGTATAGTTTCTGCAAATATGATTTTTAATAGGTAGTATCAAGTGAATTATCATGGCAAAGTTTTATAAAGCTATGAATGGTAATCTTATATATTGGAGACTTATCTGTGAACCTTGCAGACATACAGATGTAAAGAAAAAAAAAGTTCAACCATCCAGATGTTAACTTTGAAAGAACTTTAAATATTGGGATGTTTTATCTATACTGGGCCAACCAGCCTAGTATTTTCGAGTGTATGGCTGTTCATACCGTGTCGACAAAACAGATGGATAATTTGACAGCATCATTCATTTTTTAAAATACAGATGTTCTGCCTTCCTGTTGCAAAGTCTTTCTACAGTCATTAACAGTTTATACTTGATAAAACTTTAGATCACTGTCGTTACATTGGGTAGTTTTCCCTGAAAACTCTTGATTTTTAAACTGTCTGAATATGTACCCATTGTTATTCTGAGTAACTAAATATTCTGTCCTTGTTGAGTAGATTATTAAGTACAGCTAATATGTTGTTAATGCAAGAAAACAAATTACAATGCGCACACACATACATACACGTGTATGCATGTATAGAACGTTGTAGATTTTTTCCATTTTATATATGAATCTTGTTCTGTTTATGGGCTAGTGTATCAATAATTTCAGATGAGACTCTGACATATAAATAAACAGGGAGGTAAATACACCTATACGTAGTTGAAAATTTCACTCTGACACAAATTAATTTCAAGCATTCTTTTTAGGAGTATGCAAAAAAGCCCACCCTTATTTGAAAAGTATTTTTTTTTTTTGGTAAGGAGACGGGATCTTGATATAATTTTGGAATTCTGAAGATTTATAGCTTGTGCAGTTCTTTTCTTCTTCCATGGCAATGACATGTGTCGCTTACAGTAGGAATTTTAAACCAAGTGTATTTCTTTGCTTTTCTTCCGAAGCTCCAACTTAAAATAGTCTTGTGACAATAAATATCTTTGTTTCAAGAATCTTGCATAAAAAGTAAGAGCTTTTAACATGGAATAAATAAATGCATTGTTCTCTGAGATTAGGTCAGCGTCTTTGAAACATACTGTGTTAGAATGTTAATTGAGTTTGACATCAGCATGGATATGAAATGCAGCATGCCACTCAACTTACCAGCAGTAGAACTGATTACCAATTCTAATCGTTGTCTGCATGGTGACAGCATACTGAGATGAGATGTTGAATATTTTAGTTTGTGATATTATCGTGGTTGTGTAAAGTACTGACTACGTGTCTTGAAACCAATAGAAGTAATTGGTATGCATGTAGGAACTAGCAGGCTGAGCACATCATTTATTTATAGAGTCTTTTGATGTAACTCTATGGGGGAAAAGTTAATAAAACATGGCTCAAAGATAAATTTACACTCGCTGCTGTAATGTGACATAAAGCACAAATTATTGTACCAAAAAACTGTTTTCTAGTGAAACACGTTCTTTATCCTTTTTTTAAGCCAATTTCACCAAACCAAGAAGAAAAGGGTTGGAGGGAAAAAATACATTACTATTGCTAATTCTTTTAAATTTTTCTAAAGCAACTTAGGACAATAAAAATCCAAATGCCAACAGAGGTTTAGAGAGTTTCTAAACCTTCCTTTTTTCTCCCATAGAGTACATTGTTATAGTCTCCAAGGCTGGTGACTTGTTTATCAACTAGTCAGTATTAGAAGCTGAGAGGGACTAGAAACATGATTAGGAAGCGACGTGGTGCCAACTCAGAAAGATCTGATGTAGAGGAAGATTCTTCTGTTCAAACCCTTCTGTGGCCAGGACACTGACATGCCCGATCTCTATTTAAACAGGAAAGTGAATTTTACAACCATATTAACTACATGTCTCACTGTGGTCAGAGAATTGCTAACTTCAAAGTTGATTTGCTTCAGGCAGAACCAAAGCTTACACCAAAACGATGACATAATATTAAAGTGTTGGCAAGAAAGAAATATATTAAGACTAGTGAGACAGGCAGAGGTAGACAGAGCAAGAAGCAGCAAGGATGCTGTACACAAACAGTCATCCATGACCCCTCTCATTGGCATGCGTAGACGTGTCCTGATCACGAGAGGCCACGCACGGCAGTGGGATGGGTGCTCGGCCTGGAGTTTGACTTTCACTGACACCTGTGTGGTCTTAGGCAGGGCTTTTGCCCTTATTCTCTTCATCTTGGACAGGATGTTTTCTGATTCAGCTTTTAAGTCCGTGGTTCCACAATGCCTCCTCTCAAGAGTCTTTGAAAAGAGACCTGACAGGTCTAAGAAATAGAAAAGAGTCAGGAAGAACTTCATAACATTTTTGTTTCTTTGAGACCGAGTCTCACTCTACAGCTCCACGCTGAGTGCTGTGGCATCATAGCTCATAGCAACCCAAACTCTTGGGCTCAGGCAATTCTCTGGCCTCAGCTTTCAAAGTAGCTGGGACTACAGGCACTTGCCATGTGCCTGGATACATTTTTAGTAGAGATGGGGTCTTGCTCTTGCTCAGCGTGGTCTCGAACTCCTGATCTCAAATGATTCACCCACCTCAGCCTCCCAGAGTGCTAAGATTATAGGTATGAGCCACTGCGCCTCGCCTAGAGAACTTTTATGAAGGAGCTGTTCTTGTAAGCAAGTACAGTTTTTCATCACATTTGTCATTAATATTTATTAAGCACAACTACCTTTCTTTGTATGAGAACCCAAATGTGTACAAAACAGCCTTTATTTATTTATTTATCTTCCCCAGTGAGCACTTCTAATATTTATTTTGAACATCAAGTAACATTTGTGGCAGGTTGGGAAGACGTGAACCGAGTGGCTTTGTCCCAGTGATTATGAAGGAAATAGCACACAGGAATGTGTACCTACGGGTATCAAGAATGTCTTTTTATGGAATTATGTCCTCCCCCAGCTCAGCGAGCCCGCACCTCAAGGCTTGTAGGACTGGTGATTTTATTTACTCCTTCTGGCTCCATTGACCAAAGAACTTCTGAAAATTCTTCCAGAGTAATGAGGAAAGGAACTGGGAGGTGTGTCCGCTCATTCATATTCCTATTTTCTATAAATCCTTTGTACCGCTCACTGCTAGTTGATAGTACATCTATGAAAGAACAACAATGAACCAAATCTGAGTCTTGGTCCTTGTGTCATTTATCTAAGGCTACACAGAAAAGCTATACTTGGAACAATTTGCACTGCCCCTCTGGGATGACTCCTCTCTGATTAGAGAGGGGTTGGCTGGGCTCATGTAGGCATTTCTGAACTTTCAGCCAGTTGGCTGGTAACTGGCAGGTCCCAGACGACCACCCTCCTATGTCTGGCAGTTAGCTCAAGTTTCTGTCCTAGGTGAGTCTATTCTCTTCCTCATGGCTTCTACAGCAGGCTGGCTGGGGTTTCTTCACATGAGCAGGTTCTAAGAGGATGAGAGTAGAAACTGCAAGACCTCCTGAGGCCTGAGGTCCATCGTTGCACAATGTCACTTCCACCACATTCTAGTGATCAAAGCAAGTCACAGAGCCAGGCCAGGTCCAGCTGCTGGCAAAAGGGGCTCCATCTCTCAATGAGATGAGCGTCACATCCTCCTTGCCTCTTGTTTAGACCTCACCCACCCAGGCCCAGTGTTAATGCCACAGACTTCAGGTATTTATTTTAGTAACAATCCACCTAGTTACAATGTCTGTTTTTAAAAAAAAATCTACATAGTATAACAAAATACCCCCAAAAGTGGATAAATGTAACACCCATTTATTTGGTTGTGATTTATTGACTATTAGGCAGGCCTAGCTAAGATAACTTCTTTCAGCTCCATGTGATGGGCTAAGCTTTCTTATGCATTTGTGATCAGTTGACAGGTAGACTGGAGGCCATGGTCCTAGGTGGTCTTTCTTACTCATGTATCTTGCCAGTATCTGGGCTGCTAAACAGGGGTCTTGACTCTCTGCTTGGAAACTAAAGGTCAGCTGCTTCATATAGTAGCTAGATTTTAAGAACAAAATATTTTTTTAAAACTCTTGCAAGTTTTTATACCCAGCTAATAGACATGTACAGAGATTAAATTAATGTCTAGAGCCTAGGAAAATAAATTGTGCACAGGTAGGTAAAAGATAAAGAATCAATGGGGACAGTGGTGCAAATGCCTCAGTTGGTGAGCCCTACACAAAGTTGTTTTGATAAGCTAAATGCCAACTTAATAAGGTAATATACATTTTATTATCAGGATCATATTAAAAAATGGTAAATAATCTTTCTGCGGTACTTAAAGATAAGAAAGTTTGACCACATAACCCAAATATAAATACTTTATTTATTTTATCAATTTTTTTTCTCCAACTACCGAGAAAAGTTTACCATTTTCTGCAGGATCCAAGCCAAATATTGAAAAATACATATCCTGGAAGAGGTTTTAACTCTTTTAGATCATGTTTGTATCATGTCATATATTTACAATTGCCTGATTAAAACATATTCTATTGATAAGACTTCACTTAGTGACTGGGGACTTGTATAAACAGCACGAATTTTACATGTAACAAATTTTTATTTTTTATTTTTTTTATTTAATCATAATTGTGTACATTAGTACAATCATGGGGCACAGCGTGCTGACTTCCTATACAATCTGAAATATTTTCATCAAACTGTTTAACATAGCCTTCATGGTCTTTTAATCACTATATGAAGACATTTATATTCTGCATTTAGTAAGTTTCACTTGTACCCTTCTAAGATGCACCGTAGGTGTGATCCCACCAATCGCCCTCCCTCCATCCATCCTCCCAACAGATTTTTCAAAACACTCAACATTCCCCCCAGCGTTTCTCAAACTTCCTTGAAGGTAAGACTCACATGTGGTATTTGCTAAACAGAAAAATTCTCAGACCTCAGCCTAGACGTACTGAATAATGATCTGGTGTGTAATTTGGTAATCTGGGTGGTTACCTCCGGTAATCTGGAATCACCTCCAGTAACTCTTACCATTGCAGGAATATAGGAACCGCTAACCTAGGTAATAAGTTTGAGATTCATAGGACACATTTTCATGTTCTCCCACACCTAACCAAGAGTCTTGCAAACATTTTAGGTGTATCTGAAAATGTTAAAAACAACCCAGTTAAGGCTTATGGGTATATAGTAAACACAAACGCACATCTCTCTGAGTCAATAATAGGTTGCTCGGTGGGGAAAAATATCAGACATTTAAACTACCACAGGATTCTAGTGACAGTTTACTCAATTTAGAAAGAAAAAAAGGAGTATATGAAATAAAAATTAGTTTTATAAAGGAATTTCAAAAAATTATGCTATATCCTCTCAAAGTCAATTTAATTATACTACATTTACAAACTGATACTTTGTGTATTTGATTGTCTCCCATTTTTACGGTGACTTATATTTGTATAAAGCTCCATCCGAAGTACGAATTTGATTACTTGCCTGCTTTGAAATTCCCTTAGCAAAACTTCAGCAGATTTTTTTCAGGGCAAATAAATATAATTAAATACAACACAGAAATGGTTTTGTGGTTGTAATAAGAAATTATACAAATATATTATTTGAATAATTAATGCCAAAGAGTCAATGAAAATACCTAAAACAAACAAATAAGAACCTATTAACGTACTAATTTGTTGAATAATTCTGGCATACAGGTACTGTTTGCAAAGTTAAATACACACACAGAGAAAGATGCTCTAGATTTATGATGGAGTTGCTTCCTGATAAACCCATTGTAAGTTGAAATTATTTTTAAGTAAAAATCTGCATTCAATATATCTAGCCTGCTGAACATCATAATTTAAACATGCTCAGAACACTTGCCTTAGGCTACAGCTGGACAAAAATCATCTAATACACAGCCTGCTTTATATAAAGTTTGAATGTCTTATATAATTTATTGAAAACTATACTGAAAGTAAAAAGCAGACTAGTTGTCTGGGTAATCAAACTACATTTTCTACTGAGCGTATAACGCTTTCACACCATTGTAAAGTCAAAAAATCTTAAGTGGAACCATCGTCATAAGGTGAGAACCATCTGTGTGCATATATACATATATTTCCTGCTCACGAGGAACAGCTAATACTGTAGTTCAGCGGTTGTCAAACTTTTTCTAAAAATGGCCAGTTAGTAAATATTTCAGGTTTGCTGGCCGTAAAATCTCATTCACAGCTACTCAGCTCTGCCACTGTAACATGAAAGCTGTTCCAGCCAGTAGGTATGGAAATGAATCTGTGTTCCAGTAAACTTTGTTTACAAAACAGGCATTTGGCTTGATTTGCCCCATAGGCCATATTGTGCTAACTTCTCGTCTAATAGGGTAAAAATCTCTCTTGAGATACAGTGACAGATAAAGCTTACCTAGGTATATTCTCTTTCCTATCTCTATACACTGTTTCTCAGATCAAAAGGCAGAACTTACTTTCCTTCTCTTTGAATCGTCTTATCATTGGCTGTGACCAACAGAATGGCCACTTCAGAACAAGAAATGATGTTCTGACACTTCCAAGTTGCTAGCCTTAAGGGGGCTGCTAGCATCTGCTTTCTGCCTTTTGAAACCCCCAGTTTCTATGCTGTGAGGACACCCAATCATATGGAGAGACCATGTAGGAAAAAAATAGAGGTTCTGTGGTTTTCAGCCCCAGCTGAGCTCCCGACTATCACCCAGGGCCAGCAGCCAGCTATTCTGGACATTAGGAATGTACAAGTGAGCTCCAGATGACTGTAACCCAAGGCCATGCACGTGGAGCAGGACTGACTAACTACGCCAGCCAACCTCCAGAGAGGAGCGCTGCTTGATCACCTGTTTGAAGCAAATAAGTGTTGGGATGGTTTGTGATGCAGCAGTTGACATTTGCAACACCTCACAGTTGACACTATTCATGTTTAGTGTTTATGCTTATCCATGATTTGGAATCCTAAGCTGTAACAGCTATGAGTTGAGACTAGTAGGGTTACTGAATCATTGAACAACCGTTGTGAATTTTTGTCCTCAAATGTCCTGGTCTGAGCTATGTTTTCCAAGGTTTGATTCTAGGAATTTTGCATAATATATTCAGGAATGTCTATTGTCTATTCCAAAGTCCTCTGACTGTAACTGGAAGACATTTTTAAGAAGCCAAGTTTATAAATATTTGAGAAGTTAAATGTTGGAGCATTTAAGATTTGGTTGTATGGGTCTCCCCCTCTTATCCGCCAAAGACACAGATAGGAACTAAACAATATGAAACTCCTTCCCTCTCCCTTATATCAAGAAGCCCACCAAATGCTGGGCACAGAGGCTCAGCCCTGTAATCCCAGCGCTCTGGGAGGATGAGGTGGGCAGATCCCTGAGCTCAGGACTTTGAGACTCGCTGGAGCAAGACTGAGACCCCATCTCTTAAAAAAAAAGAAATAGAAAAATTAGCCAGGCATTGGGGTGGGCTTCTTTACTCCCAACTACTCAGGAGGCTGAGGCAAAAGAATAGCTTGAGTCCAGGCTTCTGCGATTGCTGTGATCTAGGCTGACACCAGCACATTCTAGCTTGGGGCAACTGAGTGAGACTCTGCCTCAAAGGAAAAAGAAGCTAGCAAGTATAATATAAAGACACTGGTACTTTAGGAATTTAGTTTTGTGATCAAAAAAAGGAAAACATACATGTTATTGTGTGTTTACTATGTTCTCGACGTGATTATAGGGCTTACCTGGATTATCTCAATAAGTCTTCCAACAACCTGCTGAAATATTATATTCCTATTTTTCAGATGAGGAAGTCAGGATTCAGTCATCGTGTACAATTATAATGAACAGAGCCACGATTCAAATGCAGACTGTTTGGCTCCAGAGCCCAAGTGTCCAGTATCGGACCATAGCTCAGCTATGTCTGTCCTGTGTTTAGCCCAAACTTTTCTGCTAAATGCGACCCCTGTATTTTGTGACCACGCGACCAGCTGTGGGGATTGGCCCGTCCAGCCAGACCTAATCAGCCTGAGACGTGCTCCCTTTCATCCAGACACTGTTTGTGACTCAGTGAGAAGTCTTCTGGTCAGGTAGGTGGGGACGGGGATGAGGTATTTCTCGTGATGTCCCCTCTTCCGACTATTCCATCTCTGTAACTGAGCCTCAGTGTTGAAAGTGCCTACATCAACAGCGCTGAATTCAATGCACCCCACGCTCATCACGCAGCGTATCCTAAACCCCCAGTTTATGCTGAAATTCCTGGTCACATAAAATTTTTAAATAAGGCCTCGTGGTTTCAGTGTGGCCGCTTCTGATAAAAACAGGGCTATGGAATGAAAGCAAATAGTCAGAAAATGCTTGCCATTCTCCCTTCCTACCTGCACGCATGCGTGCTGGTGCTGCTACTGCATTCCTGCCTGGTGAACTCACACCCCTCCGTCCCCCGCAGCCGGCAACTGCAGGCCCCGCCATCTGCTTAGGCCCATTCCCAACTCCAGCTTTTGCTTTCTGGTCATTGTGGAGGTTGGCATAAGGCACACTTCTCCGAGGTCTGTGGCTATAGCAAAGCTCAACAAGAGTGTTCAAGTCCTGCTGAATACTGGATAAGAAGAGGGGCCACTAAAAATTCTCATTCTTCTTGTCCTCTGGAGGGAAACGACATCAGTGTGCACACAAGAGAAAGATATCTGTTTTTGCCTCTCCTATTTGAATTTGATCCCCTCTTCTTGATGTTGGGTCATTATTTTTCTAACCATTCCCTGTGATGGTTCCCATTGTGTCTAGTACAGATTAATGTTGTGTCAGCCTAGTTTCAAATTGCTTGCCATTGTGATTTTTCAGATTCTCATTCCTAAGTAAGAGTTTCAGGAAATTTCATAAGTAATGTGTTTATGTATTTCTTGATGTGTGATTAGTTCATCACAGGACAGGTGTACAATTTAATACTCTAGAAAGGGTAATTCTACCCTTATCTACAAATAAAGCATGCATAAAACTTAGCCCTTTCTAAGGTAGGAACATAGGTTCACAATAAATACATATTTATTGATCAAATAAATTAAGGATGGTAATACTTTGGTTAGCGAAAGGATTTCAAAAGTCTCCTCTCAGGCTTGTGGAAAATAAATGGATAACATAATAGACAGTCAAAAATTAAAGAAGTCCTCATTCATTCCTATTTGTAGTTCTACTTTTCTTTCTTCATTTTCTTTGTGATCACAGTTTATTGGCTTTGTACCTCTTTAAAAAACGATGTGATTTTACACCTCTACCCTTTTGCTTACCTTGCATAATATAGAAGACAGCTCAATAGGAAGTGAACCGTGAACCGGAAAGCTGAGGATAGGAAGGAAAAGCCAGTTTTTCACCGATATTATCTCCTCACATACACATTCTTCCTGTCTACCATTGAAGGCGCTCTGTAATAAAATCAACTCATCAGTGTCTTAGAACAAGGTATTTCGATTGAGGTTAGGACAATATAAACAGGAAAAATAAATCAAAAAAGTCACTTCAATAGACAGTTCATTTTCTGGTTGTTTTAAACTGTGGTCAGTTGCCAAATCCATTCGAGACATTGCTCATAAAGGCTGTTATAAATATGTGATGTTAATGGTGTGTCCGATACTCCACTAGGCACTCACACACATACTTCACTTAAAACACAGATCTGTTTGAATCTGTTTTTCAAATAGAGTTCAGATCAATTTCCTAAAACAGGTGGATTAAGACTTAGCATTTAGAAAAAAAAAG
Organism: Arctocebus calabarensis; assembly: GCA_963573935.1. NCBI lineage: Eukaryota > Metazoa > Chordata > Mammalia > Primates > Lorisidae > Arctocebus > Arctocebus calabarensis. The sequence continues at coordinate 33,091 of CAUYON010061016.1, forward strand.
TATAAATTAAATTGGAGAATTATAGTGCATATCCCATATAATAAGTATTACTTCTTAAAATGTTTATTTCAGGATATGTGTGAATACGTGTGCCCCTGTGTGTGTGCATGCAGGCATGTACGTGAGTCGTAATGCAAAATGTATTTTTTTACTGCTAGATACAATTTTAACACTTCAAAAGCCCTGCCTCATACGATAGTAGTGTTATGTTAATTTTTTCAGGGAAAACAAAAAGCAAATAAAAACACCCAGCTTTATAACTCTGTCTTCTAAGGTTTCCAAATGAATTGGCTTCTCCAAGAGTTCTTCGTGGCTACTAAGATGTTGCTATTGTTGCATGTGGCTTCCTGTCTCCTGGCTTGCATTTACTTAGCATCAAGGCAGCCCTAACACAGGGTGATTAAATCTCAGATCAGGCCATCTGTGCCATGGAGTAAGTGAGATACTTCAAATAAGTGAATGATGAATTCTGTTCCAGACTGTCCCATAAAATTATAATAAAAATAATAATGAAGTGCTCTATAATAAAAAGAAAGTCGTTACAAATACCATGCTATTGATTTCAAAGGGCAGTAATTTTAGAGGAGCGCTTTCATCTGTGTTATAAATCTTGGCAACCAGCAGAGAAAATGTCAGGATTTTAAAAGCAAACAAATAGAAAAAAAATTGCCTTACTGCTCATCTTTCACGCTGTTTTGAGTAAAACTAAGGTAGCACAAATATTTAAACAGATGGCTCGATGATATGCTTTTTTCTTTTCTAATCATAGTTATTAAAGCACTCACTTTATTTTTATTGTGTTTTAAATGGGCAGAGAAAATCTGAGTCTGATAATGACCTTTGTACATCATGCTGCAAATTAATTTTGATGACCTTTCACTCTCCGATAATTAGGCTGGCTTCATGAACATTCTTCTCCCTCCCTCCGCTGTTTAAAGCCCACAGTGCAGGGTTTTTTCCTGCCACCCTCTCCAAACCCTCTTCCCTTCCCCCTTTTCCAGCTTTGTCTCTTTCTTTGCTGGATTGAGTTTCTATCTCCTCCCCTGAAAGCCACAGATTCTTGAATAAAGAATGAATTGAGGTATTTAGAGGCTGACAAAAAAGAAGAATAGTTATTTTACTGATGTTTTGAATGATCAAATATCTGAATTGTCATGTAATTATGACCATTACAATGATGCCATTGCCATAGTCATTTGGCAATTGTGTACATTGTGCTGAAGACTTATTACCACATTGAATTATAACCGTGCCGTTTAATGAATTTTATAAGGGTGTTTCTTTGTGGCTAATGTGAACAGATGGTGGAAGTGGAAAAGAAATAAACTATGCCTCATTTTCCTTTACATTTTCTTTGTCGTTATGCGCTGAAATGAAGAGAATCAGGCTAACACACATTTATACACAGATATTTTTAAATTATAATCCTTAAAAAATACCTTCTATCAAATATCTCCAAACCTCATTTTTTTCTGCCTTCTTTAATTTCTTGTTTTTACCTTTTTATGATGGTAAAAATATACGACATATTATTTATCATTTTACCCACTCGTGAGTGTACGATTCTGGGGTATTAAATACATCCAACAGTGCTGTGCAGCCATCACCACTGTTCATTTCCAGAACTTTTTTATCATCCCAAACCTTTAGGCATAGTTTTAAACAACCACACAGTTTCAGTCCATTAGGAAACATCTCTTTTTCTTTCTTATTACATATGTGAGATTCCTTAAATCACATTCTTAACATAATTGTTTATGTACGAATCCCTAAGCCTGAGGTTAATTATAACGTATTTTCCTCAGGACTATAGGATTCCAGGGGACGGTTTATTGGGGAATAGTAAGACAAGAAGCTTTATAGGTCATAACATCTAACAATTATTCCATGCAAAGCTCTAAGCTAATTATTATAATGTTAAGGAAGAAAACTCGATAATAAAAGCTTGAACCATTCCTTAAGGCAAAGCTGGTGTTGTTATTAAGTTAACCTTTCCTACAAGTATATAACCATTCAGTTTTTCATATGCATGTCAAAGTAAGTAAGTTAGGTAAGATCATGAACAAATAGCACCCATCTTCAAAGTGTACATATCCCAATGTTACTCTGGTTCTTCCCTCTTAATCAGAGTTGAACTAGGCAAATAGAAATCATGCTATGATTTACAAACTTGGCATACAAGTGGTGGGAATGCTAAAAAGCCACCAAGTGGTAACCCAGGCATTTGCAGTAATAGGAAGCCACTGTTAGGTTGCAGGATCAAAGTGGTGATGCAGTTATTGGATCCCAGGCGTGGAAGTCACCTCCTGGGAGCTGGGCCGTGAAGGACTGAGAGTCTTGGAGACATTCTTCCACGGGAAGAGAGGAGGAAAAAGAATTCAGACATCTCTTTCCTTCATTCATTTTTAATCTTACACTTTCTATCATTGGACACACCCATCCAGAAGCCACCTGACCTCAATCCTGGGAAGCACAGTCTGGAAGGGACCAGCCCTTTCCCTGCTGGTGTCACAAAGAAAGGAAATTGGGAAGGGCAAGGAAGGGATGTAGCGGCACCACATCAAAGACTGGCACTGACATTTAAATCGGAAAATACTCGTAACTCCCTCTGACAAAGGCGGAAAGAGGAAATTGTAAAAGGATTTGTGGAGAAGGTGATAATCCCCAAAGTGAAGCGCCATGGTTTGAGAAAGTTTCCCCAGGAAGTCACCCTCTCTTACCTTTGTCATCCTGGAATCTTTTCCCCACATCCCACACACCTAATTCATTCAGCAGATCCCCAAACCCACTTCATCCCCTAGCTCTGATATCACTTCCATGGGACCACCGACAACTCTTCCTTGGATTTCTGTGATCACCTCCTAAAATGGTTGTACTGTTTTCTTTTTTTCTCTCTTTAAAATTGAGGTTAAGTTTACATATAATGAAATGCTCAGATCTTAACTGAGTTATGAGAACTGTATCTGACCATGTAACTAACACCCTGATCAAAAAATGGGACTTTGTATTACCTCCGAAAATCTCTTTATTTCCATCAGTTTGGTCAAATTTCAACCACCATTTCAATTTCTAATGCCACAAATTTATTTTGTCTTTGATTAAAATTTATATAAACAGAATCATACAATACATATTCTCTCATGGCTTTTTTCACTCAGCCTAAGGTTTTTGAGTTTATCTGTGTTTTTATGTGTATCATTAGTCATTATTCATATTCATTTCTGATTAGAATTCTGCTTTTGGATACACAACAATATGTTTATCCATTCACCTGTTGATAGACATTTGGACTGTTTCTGACTTTTTATGACGAGTAAAGCTATTATAAACTTTTTGAGAGGGCATCTATTTTAATTTCTATTGTGTAATTCCCTAAAAGTGGAATTGACTGATTGTGTGGTAAGTATATGTTAACTATAAGAAAATGCTGCGTCTTTTCTGAAGAGGTTACACCATTTTATACTCCTACTACCAACAGTAGAGAGTTCAAGTTACTGTACAATCTTGACATTGTTGATATTGTCAGAATTTTTAATTAGCCATTCTAGAGGAGGTGCAGCGGTATCTTATTGTGGCTTTAATTCGCATTTTCCTGACAGTGAATGATTTTGAGATTTTTACATGTTTTATGGCTATGTATATACTTTCTTCAGTGAAGGATTTGTTCTAGTTTTTGTTCATTTCTTGTGTATTTGACTTTTAGGTGAATTTTAGTAGTTCTGTAGATATTCTGAATGCAACTCCTTTATCATCTATACGTATCACAAATATTCTAGTCTGAGGATTGTGTTTTTTTTTTTAAGTTGTGCTATTAGGTTTTAATTTTGATGAAGTAATTTTTTTCTTTTCTTTTCTTTCTTTTTTTTTTTTTTTTTTGAGACAGAGTCTCACTATTTACCTATCGGTAGACTGCTTTGGCATCTTAGCTCACTGCAACCTCAAATTCTTGGGTTCAAGCTATCCTCTTGCTTCAGCCTCCTGAGTAGCTGGGACTACAAGCGCCTGCTACAATGCCTAGCTATTTTTAGAGACGAGGTCTTGCTCTGGCTCAGGCTGGTCTCAACCTGTAAGCTCAGGCAATCCACTTGCCTTGGCCTCTCAGAGTTCTAGGATTATAGGCGTGAGACACAGTGCCCAGCCAATGAAGTAAAATTTTTAATTTTTTTTCTTATGTTTCTTATATTTCTTTCTAAGAAATGATTGCCTACCCCAAGGCCATGAAGATACCCTGTTATGTTTTCCTGGGTAATTTGAAGACTTTAGCTTTTATGTGTATGATCTATCTTGACTTTCTTTTTTGCATACCATTTCAGATGGAGGCCAGGATTCATTTTTCTTTGATACATTTGCCCAATTATTCCAACACTATTTCCCAAAACAAATTTCTTTGAGCATTAAATTGCCTGCCTTGGTTCTTTGGTGAATTACAAATATTTGTGCACATCTCTTTTTAGACTCTCCTATTCCATGGAATCTTCTCTCTGTCCTCATTTAATATTCTTTTTTTTTTTTTTTTTTGTAGAGACATGTCTCACTTTATCACCCTGGGAAGAGTGCCGTGGCGTCACACTGCTCACAGCAACCTCCAGCTCTTGGGCTTAAGCGATTCTCTTGCCTCAGCCTCCCGAGTACCTGGGACTACAGGCACCCGCCACAGCGCCTGGCTATTTTTTTGTTTTGCAATTCGGCCGAGGCCGGGCTTGAACCTGCCACCTTTGGTATATGGGGCCGGCACCCTACTCGCTGAGCCACAGGAGCCGCCTGTCATTTAATATTCTTGATGGTCAGTGTAACCTTATTATAAGTCTTGAACTCAGATACTGTATGTCTTCCCCTCCATCTTCTACTTTTTCAGGGATATTTTAGGTTTGTGTATTTACGTGTAAATGCTAGAAACAGCTTGTCAATTTCTACATAAAAGCCCAGTTAGATTTTGATTGGACTTGTATCATATATTAATTTGAGGAGAATTGATGTTTCTTACAATATCGAGCCTTCCAAAAACCATTGACATAGCATACGTCCTACCCAGCTCAGTCTGCAATAACAAAGCACTGGGTGACATAATAAATAATATATATAAATATAATATAATATATAAATAATATAATAAAATATATCAATGTAATATACATGTATTTATATATAATAAATAATATAATATATAATTATAACATATATAATATTACAATAAAGTATAATATTATATACTGATATACAATAAATATGTCAATATAATATAATATATAAATAATATAATAATAAACTGGTGGCATATAAATGACAGAAATTTATTTCTCCTAGTTCTGGAAACTTGGGAAGTCCAAGATCAGGATTCCAGGTTACCAGCAAGGTCAGGTTCTGCTAAGGCTCCTCTTGTTGGCTGTGGCCTGCTGACCTCTCTTTGTTTTCTCACACTAATTGTATCATAGGCTACATCCTTATGACAAAAATTACCTCCCAAAGGCCCTACTGGGGGTAGATTTTAACATACAAATTTGGGGGAAACACAAACATGCACTTCATAACAACATACCTTTACATTTATTTAGGAATTCAATTCCTCTGAGCAATGTCTTGTAGTTTTTATGTAGAATTTGAATGCTTCTTAAGTTTATTTCTATATTTTAAAACATTTTCTGGGTGCTCAAGTAAATACTATTTTGATAATCAGCTTTCGAGAAAATTCCCAAGGATTTTTCACTTCCTATGTTTGCCCTTAGCTAAGTACTCCCCACTGACTAAGGCTTACCTGTGAAACTAGGGCAAGTGCAAATGATTGACTGTACCTTCCAAGGCTTGGTAATAAAAGAAAGGGGTCTTTTTTCTTGTTTTCTTTTAAATAATTCACTTTGGATGAAGCTACTGTCATGCCATGAAGAAAACTAAGAGGCTTTATGGAGAGACACATGTGGCAGGGGAACTAAGACTTCTTGCTAATATCCTTTGGCAATATATGAATGAACCTTCTTGAAAAATGGACCTTTTAGCCCACTGCAACCTTCAGAAGACTATCACTCTGGCAAACACCTTGACTACAGCCCCATGAGAGAGCTCCACGACAGAATCACCAAGCTAAGTTGTTTCCAAATTTCTGATCCATAGAAACTATGTGAAATAATGAGTGTTTATTACAGGGTTAGATCACTAAATTGTGGTGGTTTACCATGCAGCAATAGATAATATTATGTTTGTTTGTTTTTTTCCAATTTGGGTTGCCAAATTAAAGGAAAAAAGACGAAGGGAAAAGAAAAGAAATAAGGAAAGACAGGAGAAGAAAAGTAAGAAAAAAAGGAAAGAAAAATATGAATTGGCACTGCTCTTTATGGCTTCTGTGAAAGTGTTTGTGTTTGACAGTGTTTCTTGAAACATCAGTTGTATTCATCTGGTGTTTGTGTGCCACAAATTAATTTGCTTAAAATAGCAATAAAAATTATCTGGCAAAAAGGATGTAAAGAAAAATACTAACTATATACAAGTGTCCAAAAATTTATAAAACATTTTAAAGCACAAAATAATAATTTATATTAACTGCTCTTTGACAATGGTGCCAGGATCACACACAGAAAAATGAAATAAGGATTTTGGTCTTGCCCTACATAAAAAATCAACTTAATCAAAATGTATAAAATCATAAACAGAAGACCCCAAACTGTAAAACTACTAGAAGAAAACATAGGGGGAAAAGGTTCTTGACTTGGTTTTGGCAAAGATTTCTTGGATATGACCAAAAAGCTCCCCCCAACAAAACCAAACAATAGACAGATGGGCTTACAGGAAGGGCCGTAGCAAATAATAGATGGGTGGACTTGTTTTTTTACTTAATCGTGAATAGGTAGTAGATTTTGTCAAATGCTTTTTATGCATCCATTGATATAATCGTGTGAATTTTTCTTCATTAGGTTGTTTATGTGATGGGTTATGTTATTTGATTTTCGAATATTGAACCGGCCTTGCTTGGCTGGCATAAATCCTATTTGATTATAGCATTAAAAAAATAAGGGAAGAGAAAACCTACAGGATGGATAAAAATATTTAAATCCATATATCTTAGAAAGTGTAAATATCCAAATATATTGTATAAAGAACACAAATAACTCAATAACAAGAAAACAAATAATCCAATTAAAAATGTGCAAAGGATCCAAATAGACCTTCTCAAAAGAAGATACACAAATGGTTAATGGATAATGAAAAAATGCTCAGTATCACTAATCATAAGAGAGATGAAAATTAAAACCACAATAAGATATACTTACCAGAATGGTTTCTATCCAAAAAAAAAAAAAATAATAAATAAATGTTGACAATGATATGGAGAAAAAGGAACTCTCATAAATTTATACAACCATTATGGAAAATACAATGGAGATTTTTTAAAAACTTAAAAATAAAACTACTGTATAATCCAGAAATCCCACTTCTAGGTATATATCCAAACAAGATGAAATCAGTAAGTCCAAGAAATATCTGTACTCTTATGTTATTGCAATGCTACCTACTGTAGTCAAGATATGGTATGAACCTAAGTGTTCATCAATAGATGAATGGATAAAGTAGATGTAGTATGTATGTGTAATAAAATACTATTCAGCCTTACACAGAAGGAATCCTATCATTGGTGACAGTATGGACAAACCTGGGGGACATTATACTAAATGAAATAAGCACCAAAAGATAAATACTGCCTGGTCTCCCTTATACATGGAAGCTTAAAATGAAGTCATAGAAACAGAGAATGGAATTATGGTTACAAAATATTTACAAAATATTCTCTATATGTTGTCCACCTTTTTGTAAAATCCTGTAATGAATATTTTTTAAATGTACATTTAGCTACAATTTCCCATTTTCCCTATGTTTGGTCACTTTATGCATCATTTCTGGGACATGCTGTATGCATACATGTACATATAAACACATGGGTACATAAACAGACACACTCAAGTTCTGACAATTAAGTTTGTGAACTTCCCACCATGTGCATACATTGGCAACACTGTGCAAACAGCTTGGTAAGGTTTCATAACCTTGGTTTATCAGTGTCTCACAGCTGTGCTTGAGTCAACCTGTAGCGGTGCCTTTCTAAGTGGCCTTCTTTATTGTTGCGTGTTTTTGAATGCCATCATGAGAATGCTGTAGCTTGAATTAGAGCAATGAACAAACATTAAATTTATGGTTAAACTGGGCAAGAATGAGAAAAGATGGAGGCTTTACATCAGTGGTTCTCAACCTTCCTAATGCTGCAACATTAATACAATGACCCTTTGATACAATGACCCTTTAATACAGTTACTCATGTTGTGGTAACCCCCAAACATAAAATTATTTTTATTGCTACTTCATGAATCATGTAATTTTGCTACTATTATGAATCATAATGTAAATATCTGGTATGCAGGATGGTCTTGGGTGACCCCTGCGAATGGGTTGTTCAAACCCCAAAGGAGTCATGACCCACAGGTTGAGAACTGCTGCTTTACATCTTTTATGTTTACCTGGATGAAGTTGAAACACATTCTTCTTCATAAAGTACCTCAAGAATGGAAAAAAATATCCAATGTAGTCAATATTAATATAAAACCAAAATATAACAACTACATGACTACATGAATGATAAAACACAAATAAAGTTTAGCAAAATGGAGGGGAGAGAAGGGAAAGGGTATGGGGGAGGAAGGAGGGTGATCAGTGGGAGAAGGGAGGGAAGTTGGCAGAATTTCACTTAATGTACACAATGTGAGGGTGTTTGACATGCTCCCTAGGAGAAGGGCTTCACTTCAACTTGGACTTTACCTTAGAAGTGAAAACAATGCAACTTAAAAATCTGTACCCTCATATTAATTTGAAATACAAAAAATAAATATTTAAACTGGCAAGAGTGGAAGTAAAATCAGGGGCATGTTAGTCCAAGTTTATGGGAATAATTCCATAAAGAAAACAGCAATGTACATACAAATGGATTAAGTATTTTTCTGAGATCAGAGAAAGCCTCACTGATTAAGAGAGGGTCAGGGCAGCCAGTAATTAACAAAACTGATGAAAACATTATAAAAATTTATCAAATTTTGCATCAAAATTGTGTGCTGCCTATCAGAAGCATAGCAGACCAAGTAAACATTGACAGAGAAACAGGAAGATCTCAAATGAAAATCTCGGGATGAGATAGGCATGTGCACAAATAGTCCTGAAGGAGCTCACTGATAAACAAAAGCAAAGGAGAGTTAAAGTTTGTGAAGGCCTTTTGTTGAGAGAAGATGATGTTTTGGTCTGTGTTTACACTGGTGATGAAGCATGGGCATACCAATATGACCCTGAAATAAAACATCAAAGTGCACAAGAGAAGTCAGCCAATTCTCCATGACCAAAAAAGTTCTATCAGTCCAAAGCAAGAGTCAAAATGATGTTGCTAAACTTTTTTAATATCAGAGGGATTATTCATTATGAATTTGTACCAACTGGGTAAATAGTTAAACAATATTACTCTTTGAACGTACTAAAAAGGTTGCATGAAGAAGTTAGATGAAAATGACCTGAATTTTTCACTAACACTCATGGCTCTTGCATCATGACAATGCACCTGCTCTCACATCACTGTCTGTGAAGGAGTTTTTAGCCAGTAAACAAAAAAATGTATGGAAACACTTTTTTTACTCACCTGATCTGACCCCCAGTGGTTTTATTCCTTTACCCAAAGATAAGGAAATATTGAAAGGAAGACATTTCAATGACATTCAGGATATCAAGGGTAATAAGATGAAGCTCTAATGGCCATTGCAGAAAAATAGTCCCAAAGTTGCTTTGAAGGGTGAACTAGGCACTGGCATCAGTACATAGCTTCCCAAAGGCAGTACTTCAAAAGTGACCATAGTGATTTCATCACTTTTTCTAAGAAGAGTTCATGAATTTATTGTCATACTTCATATAACCTATCTTCCATGTTTTACATTTCATTTGAAATCTGTTCATTGAAACCTTGTAAGTTTAAGGGAAATTGACGATCTTTATTATAAATTTTTAAATACTACTAATGTGTACGCAATGATCTTTAAAACGAGGTATAAAAATTACTGGCACTTTTTCAGAGCATGCATGCATGTACTTCTCTCTGTAATAACAAGAAAATGTGCACTTGGCCTGAGAGGAAAAAAAGTGTGGAATGAGGTAAGGATAAAGGCGACTGGCTTAAATTAATCAGAGGCAAATAGAATAATAGATGGATAACTAAACTATAATCAATTTACAAAGAAATTTTTGGTAGGAATTGTTGTGAAAATAGGCACATGTCTAAAACACTTCCTTATACCCTCTGTGTTTTTTTTAACCTGTGGGAGAAATATATAACTTTAAAATAACAAATATTTATAATGTTGATTGTAAGTCAACTAAGGATCTTCAGCTAGAAATGATCAGTGAACCTGTTAGGCTAAACATGTTTTCTAGGAAAGAAATGCTGTGGAATCCAAGTTTTGAAATTATAATCTCTATTATTCCATAGAATAATACTTGAGGAGAGGGCTAAAAATGTTTGGGTTATTGAAAACATGCCTGGGCAAAAAACTGTAAAATAAGTTGTAGAAACCAGTTCTGTTTATAGAATTGCCAGCCAGGTGAGCAAACAAGGCTTGTTCACACCTAATTTGGATGTTTGGACAATGTTTGATAGTCCTATCAACATTAGGTGGAGTCATCAAGGTAAACAAAGAAATCAAGCACATGCATGGCCAGTTTACGGAGGTAAATGATAGGAGACTGCAGGTTTTGGCAACAGACTGAAGTGTAAATGTAGGGTGACATTTCTTTCTTGTTTGCTATTGTAGAACAAGTCTGATCTTACTTTCCCTGTGGCTCACAAAAGTAACCCAATTTATACAATAAATTACATAGTTACCAACTTAAGTGTCAAATCTGTTTCTTACTATGAGAACTTGAGAACTTAGGTGAGTGCTTTAATTTTTCAAGCTTTACTTTTTTTCTTTTCTTTTTTTGAGTCAAGGTCTCACTCTGTCAGTCAGGCTAGAATGCTCTGGCATGATCCTACCTCACTGCAGCCTCAAATTCCTGGACTCAGGAGTGTTCTTCCTGCCTTAGCCTCTTGAACAGCTAGAACCACAGACCTGCCCCACCATGCCTGGCTGATTGTTCTGTTTTTTTGCAGAGACAGGGCTTCATTATGTTGCCCAGGCTGGTCTCAAACTCCTGGCCTCAAGTGATTTCCAGCCTTGGCCTCCCAGAATGCTGGAATCACAGGCATGAGCCATTGTACTCAGCTCAAGCTTTACTTTTAAAATAAGAATAATACTATCTGATTAGTGATATAAATTTTATAACTCCGGAAGCAATGTACTTGTGCCTGGCCGGTTAGTTCATAGCAAATTGTTATTTCTTCCTTGTCTGCATCATCCTCAGTAAGATAATTAAAGCCCTCCAGTGATATGACACTGTTATACCTTTTTCCTTCATTTATCTTTATTCCTGTCAACCAAAAATCCTCCCTGTTCTCCTAAAAATTTTCAGCTCTTTCCCACTCTCAGTCAGTTGTGTTATTCCCGAGCTTGAAATGCAATCCCCAACTTCTCTCTCATATTATTGTTAAAATCTCTCTATCTTCTAAGGCTTACCTTTTCTGGATGTTTATAACCAGAAGTAATTAATCTATCCTACCATAAGCACCTTTTCCCTCTACTTCATGGATCTAATTACTCTTTAAAATGATTGAAATATTTGATTAAATGGTAAAAAGATTTTATATTATTTGGGTTTACCCCAATTTTTTTTATTGGCGAGGGTGCACATATTATATGATTTAAATATATCAAAACTTATTTAACAAATCTAAATTTTAAGTAAGTTGTTCCCAGTTTTTAAATTATTACATTTTGGCTCGGCGCCTGTGGCTCAACGGGCTAAGGCACCAGCCACGTACACCTGAGCTGGTGAATCCAGCCCCGGCCCTCCAAACAACAATGACGGCTGCAACCAAAAAAATGGCCAGGCGTTGTGGCGGGCACCTGTAGTCCCAGCTACTTGGGAGATGGAGGCAGGAGACTCGCTTGAGCCCAGGAATTGGAGGATGCTGTGAGCTGTGATGCCACCGCACTCTACCGAGGGTGACAGCTTGAGGCTCTATCTCAGAAAAAAAAAAGAATCATGCCGTATTAATGGCACGATTCCTGA
>CAUYON010061017.1:0-11476 GCA_963573935.1 Arctocebus calabarensis
CCCAAGCAGGAGGCCCACTGCATGCTATCTGCAAGTGAGCAGGGAACAAAAGACCTCTTTTTGTACTTCACTGGAGAGAGCCGCTAATCACCAGGTCTCTCTCTCCAGGGAGTTCCCACTTATGAACCTAGACACCACCCCACCAGACATAAAATTGAACAGATATTTTTCCCCACAAATCCAAACTCCCAGTCCACCCTTCCCTCCTCACATGGCAGTCTGAAGTTCTGCCCCCTGCAGATTGCAGAGTGTTTGGTCTTTTCCTGAGAGATCTGGGCGTAGTGTGGACTGCCAACCATCAGGACAGAATCTGTGACTAACAGGGAAGAAAGAGAATGTGGGATAAAAGGGACACTAGGCAGGAGAAGGAGCAGTCCCCTGGTTATGACTATGCCTGGCCAGTGGTGGTGTTGACCCTCAGTTTGGGCTGTGTCTAGTGGGACAGGGTGGAGAACTTCCAGCTTTGATGGCACCTATAGCAGGAGAGTGGTTTCCCCTTGTGGACTGAGTTCAGCAGGCAGGGCTAGTCCCCAGCCCTGGCCTGTGAGCAGAGGCTTGCCAGGCATGGACTGAGACCTGAGGGCAACAGCATGGTCCCCTGACTCCCACAGAACCCTTGAACAGAGGCTTGCTGGGTGTGAACCAAGACCTGAGAGCAAGGGCATGGTCCCCTGTCTCCAATGGGGCCGGTGTGCAGAGGCTTACTAGGTAAGGACTGAGACCTGTGGGTGAGGCATGGTGCTCTGCCTCCAACCGAGCCTGCAAACAGAGGCTTGCCAGGCAGTGGACTGAGCCTGGCAGGCGAAGGCATGGCCCCCTGACTCCAATTGGTCTTGCAAGCAGAGGCTTGGGGGGTGTGAACTGAGACCCATGGGTGGGGGCATGGCCCCTGGTTCCAACTGGGCTGGTGAGCAGAGAAGCAGACAAAAGTGTGGACTGAGTCTAGTGGGCAGGGGTGTGGCTCCCTGGCTCCAATTGTGCTGTTGGAGACCTTTAAATCCCTCTTTTGATCAGGATTTACACTGCCTGAGACAATTTAATTGGAACTTGCATCTGGGGCTGTCCACTTGGGGACATTCCGAGGTTGACCTTCGAAGTTCTATAGTGAAAAAGAACTGCAGGGTAGGGGCTGGATGCCGCAGCTGTTTGTATCTCTTCACAGCTGAGATTTAAACCAAATGCCATGGCTTCTTAGGAGGTTGGCTGATATCAAAACAGAGCTACTTTGTGCTATCTCACCAAGTAGGTCCTCAGAGTCTCCAGTCAAAACTCTGAAAGGGGCCTTTGTGAGACTGTAGGAGATAAGCCACAATTACAAAACCTAGTACTTTGGTAAGAGGCTATCTGTACTACGTGGGAACCCCAATTCAATCTCACCCTGCCAATTCTAATAACCAAACAGTGGAAAATAAACATGATGTGGATCCAACAGAACAACTCTGGCAACATGAATAACCAGAGTAGATCAATGCCCCCAAGAAATGACAAAGGAGATACAACTGAAGATGCCATACATAGACAAATGGCTACAATGTCAGAAATTAACTTCAGAATATGGATGGAAAATAAGATAAATCGAATGAAGGAAAAGATAGAAATTGAATTCCAGGGTGGCACCTGCAGCTCATCCAGTAGGCTGCCGGCCCCATATACCAAAGGTGGCAGTTCAAACACGGCCTCGGCTGAACTGCAAAACAGAAAAATAGCCGGGCATTATGGGGGCCGCCTGTAGTCCCAGCTACTCAAGAGGCTGAGGCAAGAGAATTGCCTAAGCCCAAGAGTTGGAGGTTGCTGTGAGCTGTGTGATGCCACGGCACTCTACCAAGGGCGATAAAGTGAGACTCTGTCTCTACCAAAAAAAAAAAAAAAAAAGAAAGAAAGAAAGAAATTAAATTCCAAAGAGTAGTTCTAAAGTTGTCTCAAGAAATTAATGACTTCAAAGACAAAATCATCAAAGATATCATAATGAGAAAAGAGAGAGCAGAGCTCAAGGAAACAAAAAAGTTAGTTGAGGAGCTCCAAAATACAGCAGCATCCCTCAGTAATAGAACTGACCAAGCAGAAGAAAGAATCTCTGAAACTGAAGACAAAGCTTTTTAACATTCCCAAACACTCAAAGAGGCAGAAAAATGGAGAGCAAAAAGTGATCTTTCCCTAAGAGAGTTGTGTGAGCACTCCAAAAGATCAAACATTCATCTGATAGGAATTCCTGAAGGTGAAGAGGATGGTCCTAAAAATACAGATGCTCTACTCCAAGAGATTTTGGAAGAGAATTTCCCAAGCATTGCAAGAGATACAGAACTTCAGATAGTAGAGAGTCTCAGAACCCCAGGAAGACTCAGTCCAAATAAAGCATCTCCTAGAAACATTGGAATTAACTTTGCCAAGGTTAAGATGAAGGAGAAACTTCTGCAAACAGCCAGACATATTTCTCCCTTTGCATCACCTACAAATGAATGACTGCAAGTCTCTCAGGCAAAATGTTTCAAGCCAGAAAATGATGGTCATCAACCTTCAATTTCCAAAAACAAAACAACTTTTAGCCCAGAATCCCATATCCAGCTAAACTGAGTTTCATTTTGTAATGGAGAAATTAAATACTTTAATGACATATGCATATTGAAGTAATTTTCCGTAACTAAACTAGCTCTCCAGGATATTCTCAAACCCATCCTCCACAATGACCATTGCAATGCTCTACCTCCAAAGTAAACTCACCCAGAAATTTTTTAACAAAACCCAACTTCCACAGTGGTGAAGGGATTCAAAATGTCCACTGGACATCTGAAAATCATGACACCCAAAACACAACCAGCTTATCAAGTCTCCAATTAATGTGAATGGTTTAAATTGTCCTCTAAAGAGGCACAGGCTGGCTACCTGGATACATAAACTCAGACCAGATATCTGTTGTATACAAGAATCTCATCTTGGGTCAGCACCTGTGGCTCAAGTGGCTAAGGCACCAGCCATGTACACCTGAGCTGGCGTGTTCAAATCCAGCCTGGGCCCACCAAACAACAATGACGGCTGCAACCAAAAAATGGCCAGGCATTGTGGTGGGTGCCTGTAGTCCCAGCTACTTGGGAGGAGACTAACTTGAGCCCAGGAATTGGAGGTTGCTGTGAGTTGTGATGCCATAGCACTCTACCCAGGGCGACAGCTTGAGGCTCTGTCTCAAAAAAAAAAAAAAAAAGGATCTCATCTTACCTTAAAGGATAAAAATAGACTCAGGGTGAAGGGATAGACTTTTATAATGCAGACAAATTGAAACTAGAAAAAAGCAGGGGTTGCAATTTTAGTTGCAGATATAATTGGCTTTAAACCAACAAAGATAAAGAAAGATAAGGATGGTCATCACATATTTATCAAGGGAAACATCCAGCATGAAGAGATTTTGATAATTAACATTTATGCACCCTACCAGAATGCTCTCCTAATGGATAGGAATAACTTGATATCTTCCTGCACTATAATAGTTGAAGATTTAACACCCCTTTGACAGTTTTGGATAGATCCTCCAAGAAGAAACTAAACAAAGAAATATTGGACTTAAACCTGACCCTTGAACAAATGGACATTAGATACCTCTACAGAACATTTCATCCTAATAAAACAGAATATACAGTCTTCTCATCAGCCCACATGAAAAAGAAAAATAGATCATATCCTAGGACACAAGTCTAACCTCAGAAAATGTAAAAGTATAGAAATTATTCCTTGTATCTTCTTGGACCACCATAGAGTAAAAGTTGAACTCAACAGCAACAGGAATCTTCAAACTCAAACAAAGTAAAACTAAGTAATCTTAGGCTGAATGATAGCTGGGTCAAAGATGAGATTAAGAAGGAAATCACCAAATTTTGGGAACAAAATGATAATGAAGACACAAATTATCAAAACCTCAACAGAGGTTGGGATACTGCAAAGGCAGTCCTAAGAGGGAAATTTACAGTATTGGAAGCCTTACTCAAGAAAACAGAAAGAGAGGAAGCCAACAACTTAATGGATCATCTCAAGCAGCTGGAAAAGGAAGAACAGTCCAACCCAAAATCCAGCAGAAGAAAATAACCAAAATTAGGGCAGAATTAAATGAAATTGAAAACAAAAGAATCATTCAAAGATCAATTAAACAAAAAGTTGGTTTTTTGAAAAGATTAATAAAATAGATAAACCTTTGGCCAACCTAACCAGTAACAGAAAAGTAAAATCTCTAATATCTTCTTCAGAAATAATAAAGGAGAAATAACAGACACCTCAGAAATTCAAAAAAATCCTCAATGATTACTACAAAAATCTCTATTCCCAGAAATATGAAAATATGAAAGAAATAGACCAATACCTGGAAGCCCACCACCTTCCTAGATTAAACCAGAAAGAATTAGAAATCTTGAATAGACCTATATCAATCACTGAAATATCATCAACAATATGAAATCTCCCCAAAAAAGAAAAGTCTGGGACCAGACGGCTTCACATTCAAATTCTATCAAATCTTTCAAGAGGAACTAAATAGTACCTATCTTATACAACCTTTCCAAAGCATAGAAAAAGAAGGAATACTTCCCAACACATTCTATGAAGCAAATATCACCCTGATCCCCAAACCAGGAAAGGATCCAACAAAGAAAGAAAATTATAGACCAATATCATTAGTGAATATTGATGCAAAAATATTCAGTAAGATCTTAGCAAACATAATTCCACAACACATCAAAAAAAATTATACACCATGATCAAGTTGGTTTTATTCCAGGGTTACAGGATTGGTTCAACATACACAAATTGATAAATACAACACAACACATCAATAAAATAAAAATAAAGACCATATGATTCTCTCAGTTGACATAGAAAAAGCCTTTGATAATATCCAGCATCCTTTCACGATCTGAACACTTAAGAAAATAGGCATAGAAGGGACATTTCTTAAACTGATAGAGGCCATCTACAGCAAACCCACAGCCAATATCATACTGAATAGTGTAAAATTGAAAACATTTTCACTCAGAGCAGGAATGAGGCAAGGATGCCCACTGTCTCCACTGCTATTCAACATAGTAATGGAAGTCTTAGCCATCGCAATCAGGCAAGAGAAGACGATTAAGGGTATCCAAATAGGATCACATCAGAGGAAATCAAACTCTCACTCTTCACTGATGATATGATCCTATACCTGGAAAATCTAGGGACTCAACTTCAAAACTCTTAGAGGTGATCAAGGAATACAGCAGCATCTCAGAATACAAAAATCAACACTTACAAATCAGTATCTTTTATATATGCCAACAATAGTCAAGCTGAGAATATAATTAAGGACTCTATTCCTTTTACAGTAGTGCGAAAAAAGATGAAATATCTGGGAATCTACCTAACAAACAACATGAAAGATCTCTATAAAGAGAATTATGAAATTCTGAGAAAAGAAATAGCTGAAGATGTCAACAAATGGAAAAACATTCCATGCTCATGGTTGGGAAGAATCAACATTGTTAAAATGTCCATACTACCCAAAGCAATCTAGAGATTTAATGCAATCCCTATTAAAGCATCATTGTCATACTTTAAAGATCTTGAAAAAATAGTACTTCGTTTTATATGGAATCAGAAAAAACCTTGGACAGCAAATACATTACTCAGAAATAAGAACAAATCAGGAGGTATCATGTTGCCAGAATTCAGGCTATACTATAAATCTATAGTGATCAAAATAGCATAGTACTGGCACAAAAATAGAATGGTAGATTTATGAAACAGAATAGAGAACAAAGAGATGAACCCAGCTACTTATCATCATTTGATCTTTGACAAGCCTATCAAAAATATTCAGTGGGGAAAGATTCCCTATTTAACAAATGGTGTTGGGTGAACTGGCTGGCAACCTGTGGAAGACTGAAAATGGACCCCCACCTCTCACCATTAACAAAAATTTATTCTCACTGGATGAAAGATTTAAACTTAAGACATGAAACTATAAAAATACTAGAAGAGAATACAGGGAAACACTTGAAGAAACTGGCCTGGAAAAATATTTTATGAGGAGGACCCCGCCCCCCAGGGAATTGAAGCAACACCAAAAATACATTATTGGGATCTGATTAAACTAAAATCTTTTGCGCAGCCAAGAGAACAGTAAGTAAAGCAAACAGACAACCTTCAAAATGGAAAAAGATTTTTGCAGGTTATGCTTCTGACAAAGGCCTGATAACTAGAATCTACAGAGAACTCAAACTAATCAATAAGAAAAGAACAAATAACCCCATTTCTACATGGGCAAGAGACTTGAACAGAAACTTTTCTCATAAAGATAGGGCTAATATAATGTTTTTGGAAAGAAGTTTGGAGAATACTCAAGGTACTACAAGTAGACTATTGTTTGATCCTGCAATTCCTTTACTAGTTATAAACCCAGATGATCAAAAATTATTTTATAACAAAGACATTTGCACCAGAAAGTTTATTGCATCCCAATTCATAATTGCCAAAATGTGGAAACAGCCCAAGTACTCATTGACCCATGAATGGATTAACAAATTTTGGTATATGTACACTATGGAATACTATGCAGCCATAAGAAAGATGGAGACTTCACATCATTTATGTTTACCTGGATGGAGCTAGAACATATTCTTCTTAGTAAAGTATCTCAAGAATAGAAAAAAATATATCCAATGTACTCAATACTACTATGAAATCAATCTATAATCAACTACACAATCATATGAATGGCAAACATAACCATAGTCCAGAAAGTAGAAAGGAAGAGGAGGGGGAAATATAGGAGGAGGGAGGGCCTTTGGGGGGACCCCACCTAATCTGCATGACGCAAAGGTACATTTCAAAACTATTAAGATAGGGGTGGAGGCAAGATGGCCAACTTGAGTCAGCTTTTCACAGAAGCTCCCATCCAGAAGGAGAGTTAAGGGACAGAAGTTTAGCAAGAAAGCTGATGGTTTGGATCTGAGCCAAGAGAGAAGGTTGAAGAACGCACATCAACCCTGCTAAGGTAAGCTGCGACCCCAAGGATACAAACAAAAGGTACAAAATCCATCACCAAGCAGATGGGAGTCCTCTTCCCCATGAGAACAGCTTGCAGTACACTCCATACAAATAAGCAAGCAGAGTTCAAATATCCTCCTATTTTAGCCCACAGGAGAGACCCTCTAAAAACCAGACCTCCTTCCCCTACTAGGGTGCCATGGCACTCTCCTGCCAGGCATAAAACTGTATCTATTCTCTACCTGCAATTTTGAACTCCCAGCACTCCCCTCCACTCTCACCCCGACGTCTGGAAGCCTGTCCCCTGTGGAGTCCAGATTCTTGGGCATTTTCTCAAGAGGTATGGATGGGGCATGGTCTGCTGTTGATCTGTGCTGATTCTCTGGCACAGGAGAAAGGGGAGGATGGTCAACTGAGAGGGAATTGTACAGGAGTGGCAGTGCCCTGAGGCACAGAGTAGCATCTGCAGCAGCAGGAATAGGGTTCACACCTCTAGGGATATTTTGAAAGGACACTCCCAGTCTCTCTGGGCAACCAGAGGAAGCCAGTTATCTTCTCTGGTGGCAAATACTGGCAGAGCTGGGATAGAAACGCAGGCCCCAGGAGTAAAGGGTATGCCTGAGGCAGTACCAGCCTGGTCAGAGGATAGGGACTAGAATACACATGCACAGAGACAACAGACTCCCAGGGCAGGGTTGACCTAGAGGACCACTTTACTGAGCCTCAGATACACCAGCCCTCAGGAGATCATAGCTGAGGCAGAGATGGGCAGCCAGAGGCTGGAACTGACAGCTGAGTGCTGAGTTCTGACTATTCACCCCAACACAAACAGCAGCTGAGACCAGGCAGTGGCACAGACAGGGCTGACTTGCTCAAACAGCATCCAATCCCCAGGGGAATATAGCCAGGATAGAAACAAATTCTGTGAAGTTGTTATGTTCTGTCAGCAACATCAATCAGGGGCAGGGCTGAGTGAACCACCCCAGCACCTGAGGTTGTGAGGCCTCACCTCCCCCTGCTGAATAGTGGCAGAGAGTGGTGACCTGGCTGAGGAGACATAGATCTCCCTGTGACTCAGGCAGGGATGGTCAAACCCCTGGAGCATCTGTTCATTGGAGGGAACTGGATCACAGCTCTGGAGGGTTACCAGTGACTGGGTGTGACAGAGGTGCAAGGTGGAAGGAGGCATCAACCATCCCAGACTAATTTATTTGCTGGGTGTGTCCTTCTGACCTCACAGAGCACCGGAGCAAGTCATACTTGCACTGCCAGCAGACTCCTGCTATCTAGTTGCTGGAGACCTTTTGAACTCTTCCACCTGAGACCGGTGTTGACTGGGACAATTGATTTGGACCTCTTGAACTGGGCCAATCACCTGAGGACTATCCAAAGTGGTACCCCGGGTGTGTGGTTGTGGGAAGGTTTGATTTTCCTTTTCCAATTGTGGCCTGTGGGGGGAAGGGTGACTCAATTGCTGGTGTTTCTCCACAGCTGAGACTTCAACCTAGAGTAACTGATTTACTAGGGTAAGACAGAGACCAGCTGAAAACAAGACAGAACCACTTAGCCCAACTGCACCAAGAAGGCCCCCAGTTTCTCCTGGCCATAGCACAGTACAGGTCCTTGGCAAAACTCTAGGGGAAAAGGTACAGACTCCAGTCCCAACTTTTGGGCAAAGGATGAGCCAATCACTACTCCTGGAGCCCTCAACCCAACTTCACCTTATCTGCTCATCTAGCCAAATGTTATAAAATAATCATGGGGCAAAATCAGCAGAAAAACTCCAGTAACATGAATAACCAGAGTATATCAACCCCCCCCTCAAGAAATAATTTGGCAGACACACTGAGATTTCAGAAACCAAATTCAGATTGCAAATAAGATCAATAAAATAGAGGCAAAATTGCAATTAGAAATTCAAGAAGCAATTCAAAAGTTGTCTCAAGAATTCAATGAATTCAAAGAC
Organism: Arctocebus calabarensis; assembly: GCA_963573935.1. Taxonomy (NCBI): domain Eukaryota; kingdom Metazoa; phylum Chordata; class Mammalia; order Primates; family Lorisidae; genus Arctocebus; species Arctocebus calabarensis. The sequence continues at coordinate 8,966 of CAUYON010061017.1, forward strand.
AAAATCACCAAAGATTTTGACACATTGAGACAAGAATTTGCATCTCTCAAAGATCTGAGAAATACAGTAGAATCCCTCAGTAACAGAATGGAGTAAGTGGAAGAAAGGATCTGTGATGTTGAAGACAAAGCTTTTGAACTCTCCCAAACTCTCAAAGAGTAAGAGAAATGGAGAGCAAAAATGGATTATTCTCTCAGGGAGCTCTGGGATAATTTGAAGAAAACCAATATTTGCCTGATAGGGATCCTTGAAAGTGACGAAGTAGCTTCGCAAGGTACAGAGGCTCTTCTTCAAGAGAACTCTCCAGACATGCCAAGAGATTCTGAAATTCAGATAGCAGACAGTTTCAGAACCTCAGCATGACTCAACCAGAATAAGACTTCATCCCTCAGGCACATCATAAATAACTTCACTAAAGTTAATATGAAGGAGAAAATTCTGAAAGCAGTCAAACTGAAGAAAACCATAACCTACAAGGGGAAGAATATTAGAATAACTGCAAATCTCTTTGCTGAAACCTTTCAAGCTAGAAGAGGGTGGCCATTGGATTTTAAGCTCCTAAAACAAAATAATTTTCAACCCAGGATCCTGTATCCAGCTAAACTTAGTTTCATTTATGATGGAGAAATTAAATACTTTAATGACATCCACATGTTGAAGAAATTTACCATAACTAAACCAGCTCTCCAGGATATTCTCAGACCTATCCTCCACAATGACCAGCACAATCCTCCACCACAAAAGTAAACTCACTCAGAAACTTTCAATCAAATTCCAACTTCCACAGTGGCAAAAGGATTAAAAATGTCCAATGGACTTTTGAAAAATTCAATTCCCAAAATTCTACCAGGCTTATCAATATTCCCAATTAATGTGAATGGCTTAAATTGTCCTCTAAAGAGCCAAGGTTGGCTGACTAAATACAAAAACTCAAGCCAGATGTCTGCTGCATACAAGAATCTCATCTTATCTTAAAAGATATATATAGACTCAGGGTAAATGGATGGTCATCTATATTCCAGGCAAATGGAAAGGAGAAAAAAGCAGATGTTGTGATTTTATTTGCAGATACAACAGGCTTTAAACCAACAAGAGTAAAGAAGAATAAAGATGGACACTTCATATTTGTTAAGGATAATACTCAATATGATGAGATTTCAATTATTAATATTTATGCATCCAACCAGAATATGTCTCAACTTATAAGAGAAACTCTAACAGACATGAGTAACTTGATTCCCTCCAGCTCCATAGTAGTCAGAGATTTTAACACTTCTTTAGCAGTGTTGGATAGATCCTCCAATAAGAAACTAAGCAAAGAAGGAGGGAGGAGCCATGATGGTGGTCTGTAGCCAGCTTTCTGCAGATGCTCCCATCTAGAAGGAGAGTCAAAGGACAGAAATTTAGTGAGAAAGCTAACAGTTTGAAGCTGAGCCAAGAGACAAGGTCGAGGAACGCACATCAACCCTGCTGGAGCGACCTGCAACCCCAAGGATACAAATAAAAGGTGCACAGCACATCACCAAGCAGACGGGAGTCCCCTCCCCCAAGAGAACAGCTTGCAGTATACTCCATACCTCCATACAAACAAGAGAGCAGAGTTCAGATGTCCTCCCACTCTACCCCACAGGAGAGACTCTCTAAAAACTGGACCTCCTTCCCCTGTGCCACAGCACTCTCCTGCCAGGCATAAAGCTGTATAAAACTGTATATATTCTCTACCTGCAAGTTGGAACTCCCGGCACTCCCCTCCACTCTCACCCTGAGGTGTAGAGGTCTGTCCCCCCACAGAGTCCAGATTCTTGAACACTTTCTCGAGGGGTGTGGACAGGGCGTGGGTTGCTGCTGGTCTGTGCTGTTCTCCGGCTCGGGAGTGGTGAGAGAGTGAGCCGAAAAGTGGCTGGACAAAGCAGACCAAAGCTTTGCTGAATTTCGGCCACACCTGGCCCTCAGGGGATGACAGCTGAGACAAAGAGCTAAAACTCACAGACTAAGTCAGGACTATTAGCAGCCCAGCGTCTCTTCCACAGGGCAGAAATTCTGCAAACTTGTTCTGTTCTATCAGCTTTTTCATCTACTTTACATCAATCAGGGACAGGGCTGGAACTGACTGAATCACCCCAGCCCCTAACAAGTACCCAGGTTGTCAGGCCTCACCTCCCCCCCTGCCAACACTGACATAACTGGTGGACTGGCTGAGGAGCCACAGAGCCCCATGTGACCTAGGCAGGCACAAACCTCTAGAGCATCTGCTCATTGGAGGGAATTGGACCACAGTCCTGCAGGGTTACCAGAGACTGGGTGCGACAGAGGGGCAAGGCGGGGAAAGAGGCATCAACCTTCCCAGGCTAATTTACTGGCTTGGGGGGCCCCTCCTGAGCTCACAGAACACTGGAGTGAGTTATACTAAAGCTGCCAGCAGACTTCTGCTGTCTAGTCACCAGAGACTTTTCAACTCTTTGATTTGAGGTTGGTACTGGCTGGGACAATTGATTGGTACCTCTTCAACTG
>CAUYON010061020.1:0-11834 GCA_963573935.1 Arctocebus calabarensis
GGACAAGGAGCTACTTGGAGGGCAGAAAAAGAATTTTAAGTTCTACGCAATGTTTCTGAGAGGCAGATGTGCCCCCCCCAGGCCCCTGTGCCTCCCTGGGTGACACAGTCTTCTTAGCTCTCGTCTGCCCACCCAGAGGCATGAGACAGGCACATAAAATCCACGGGCATGGATGGGGTCTTGGTGTGTGCCACACCTTGTGGAGGCAAAACACATTTGTAAGAGGGACTTTACCTAACAAATGCAATCAGGGTAACCTGGCTGCTTGTACTCTCAATGAATTCCCAACAATAAAAGAAAAAAAAATGCTGTCTACCACTTTAAAACAAATTACATTTGTTGACTACCTGAATTTTACAAAACTGCATGTCAGGCAAGTATCATTAAACTAAAACCTTAAATAATTCAGAAGACACAGCCATTTCCATCTAGCCCACAATGATAGATTAGTCCTATTTGCCAAAAGGTTACAAAATTAGGTGAATTTGAACAGCATTGGGGCATATTTGCTTAACTCATGAGTACTTGTTTCTTTATAAGCTAATTTGGTATCACAAACAAATACAACCATACTTGTCCATACCACCACATACAAATAATGATCTTGTATTTTAAAGCTTTAGCCATGACTTGAAACTCACTAGATTAAAAGAACGACTACCTTCAAGCTTCATCTCTGTCTGAAAATTTTAACTGAAATTTATCTGTTGCACCTGGCTAAAGAATTTTATCAAATTTCCCGGAAAACAAGGAAGCAAAGTAGATAAAGTGGCAGGAAACAAAGGACTGGGGACTAATGGAAGCATCAAAAAGTTCACCAGTCTCTTTCCCACAGCTATTTTTACTGAAGCTCCTAGATAATAGAGAAGCCCTGAGTCATGTCATTTCTGGTAACCATTAGCAAACTGAGGTATCTGGTGGGCTGATTGATTAATGGAAATCTTTCCCCGCCCACCAGGGTGGTTAGGACACCCTGGTTTGCAATGGCCCTCTTTTTTACAAAATGCAGATTGTTTATAATCAGCAGTTTGCCTCCGTTGGGGCCCCCTTTGCTAACACCACTACTTGTTTTTCCTTTATGAGTCTTCTTATGCCCTGGCTGGTCATGACCAAGAGCCATAGTGAGAAGAATCGCTTATTATCTCCTGTCATGTTCTTTTTACCCTTCCTGGCCTTGGTCACAGTTGTTAAATACCTCAAGGTAATTCCACCCAATTGAGGTATTGGCGATGCTGACCCTTACTTTTTGTGGTTTTTCTCTTATATTGGGGACACGCCAACTGATGAAAGTCATATTAACCACTTTTACATTACCTGGGCATTCAGGGTCAAAGTCACTATATTGCCTGTAGGCTTAAAGACCCTCTGGAGAAAGGCAGAAGTATTTTCTTTTTTCTTTTGGTCCCAATTGTCCTTGTATGGCTTGTGCCAGTGGAGTCCTGCTACAATTAACTTTCCACATTTTGGGTAGAGGTTTAGCTAAGATGGCTGGTGCAAGGCTCTGAACTAGGGAGGTGTTTGCATTCAGCAATGTGGTGCTTAAAGGGATTTCTTCCCAGAGAATCACCAACAGGCCAGATCCCCTAATCATCTAGGAGCTCCCTAAAAGGACTGGAGAAAGCAATGTATTCTGAGGCCATTGAGAGTTAATGAAAAGGGCCTGCACCACAGAAGGGCAACAGTGCCTTGGGCAGGCTTTGGTCCTTTTATAGCCACCAAAACTGTAACTGAGCAGTCAGTGGGCTTGCTGCCCAATGCTTATAGAAGCCAATATCATGGAACTCACCTCTGAGGAAAGAATAGCTTTATTGCAAGTCCATTGGCAAGAGAACCAGGAAGTGTCAAACCTGTCTCTCTGAACTGAGGGCTGGGTTGGGTTTTATAAACCTAGTGTAAAGAAGTATGATGTGACCAGACTATGACATGGGGTGATGCGAGAGCTTTATCTTTTTGGATCCAGGGTCCTACCATGTGGTGTCTGCTTCTTAATTCAGTCCCTGCTCTTCAGTTCAGCCCAAGCACTTAGATTACACCTATGGTTTACTTGGGGGCACTCCTAGGTTATATGATCTTCAACCTGAGGGCTCCATGGCAAATGAAAAACAGCTTACAACTTTTTTGCCAAAAAATTGAGCCAAATTGGTCTGCTTCACTTACAGTGTCCTTGAAACTGAGTCATTTCAAGCAGTTTCACAAGATAAGAAAACATTTAATTTTTTTAGTTATTATTAATCCTTGCCCCCTTGAGTGAATTATAGGCCAGGTTCATGACAAAAAAGTTTTAACACTTTTTAATTTACAGCAAAAACTATGTTAATTGATGATATTTTCTTTCTTTTGAAAAATGTTAGTATTTTTGAGAACATATATGCACATGGCAAACATTTAAAAAGTAGAGAAGATGATTTAAAACTGTTAAGAATGATGTTTTTGTTAAATGTTTGACATTTTGCCAGATTAAGGAAATTCCTTGTTATTAGTATTTGAAGATTTTTTAAATTTCATGAATGAGAGATGAATATTATCAAGTACTTTCCTGAAAGGAAGAAGTTAAATTATCCTTGTTTGCAGATGATATGATCTTATATTTAGAGAAACCCAGAGACTCCACAAAAAAAGTGGAGTTTATCGCAGTCCAATTTACAATTGCTAAAATGTGGAAACAGCCTAAATGTCCTTCAACCCAGGAATGGATTGGTAAGCTATGGTATATGTATACCATGGAATATTACTCAGCTATCAAAAAAAATGGAGATTTTGTAGCATTTGTACTAACTTGGATAGAGGTAGAACACATTATTCTTAGTGAAACATCACAGGAATGGAGAAGCATGAATCCTATGCATTCAACTTTGATATGAGGACAATTAATGACAATTAATGGCACAGTGGGGAATGGGGGAAGGAGAGAGCAGAGAGAGAAGGAGGGAGGGGGTGAGGGAAAGAAAACAAAGTAAATAGTGACTTATTCTCACATAAATTGGATTCAATTTTGACCAAAGTACATTACTTAAACATTAATTTTTAATTCATGTGTTAATATGTTGTTTAGCATATTGCATCCTCATTTATAAGTGAAATATGTTTGTAATTTCCCTTTATAACAATATATTTTCTCCAATTTTAATATCAGGTGTATCCAGATAAAGTAGAATGATTTTGAAATATTTCTTCTTTTTCTATTGTCTATAAGATTTGTCATGATCTGTTTTTTGAAATTATCTTTTACTTTTATTTATAAATATTAGTTGGCTATTTTTTGAGACTTTGGAAAAAAAAATAAGAAGTTAACTGATGACTCCATACTGAACCTCAGAGTCAAAGCATTCTATAACAGACATACTCTTATTTGATGATGTAAATGTTACTTTCTTTGCATTACTACTATTAATATTGCTTAATATTTTGGTGTAGTAATTGTCTGATTTCTTTTCTGAATGTATTTATCTTCGTTCATTCTTTATAAGGTTTTTGTTTCTAGTCCTTATCTTAAACATTGTTATTGTTATTAAATTTTAAGCCTTGTTAATTCTGTGAAGACAAAAAGTGGAAGCCTAATAAACATATATATGTATAAATAAAAAAAATTAAAATAAACACACATGATTTAAAAGTAAAAAGATGGAAAAAGATATACCATACCAATTCTTTGAAAAACAAAAATGCCAAAGTAGCTATATTAATATAAGATAAAGGAGATGACAGAACAAATTATCTTTCCCATGATAATAAAGGGATATGTTAGTCAAAAGGATATAACAATCCTAAGTGATTTTTCACTTAATAGCAGGATTTCAAAATCCATGAACCCCAAAGTGATAGAACTACTGGAAAAACAATTTCACAGTTGTCTTGGTGTTATAATTAACACCCTTCTCCTCTCCCAATAATGGCTAGAACAAGTAGACAAAAAAGTCATTAGGGATACACAGCAGTCAGACAAGGCCATCAACCAACATGACCTAATTTACATTCGTGAAATTGTTCTATCTAACAACAGCAGAAGACACTTTTTACTTCAATGTACATAGAACATTTATTTGGGCTCTAAAAAGTGTCAATACATTTTAAAAGGATTACATTACACAAAGTGTATTATCTGACCACAATGATATTAAGTTAGAAATAAATAAGTAACAGAAAAATATCTGGAAAATCTTCAAATATTGGGAAACTAAATAACATACTTAATAAGTAGCCCATGAGTCAAAGAAAATATCAAAAAGAAAATTAAAATATATCTTACAATAAATGGAAATGAAAATAGAATATATCATAGTACTACAGCTAATGCAGTACTAAGAGGAAATTTTATAGCATTAAAATGCCTTTATTAGAAAAGAATAAAGCTCCCAAATCAATGACTTCAGCTTCCACCTTAAGAAAATGGAAAAAGAAGAGAAAAATAAAGTGAGCAGAGGGAGAAAAATAGTAAAGTTTAAAGCAGAAACATAAAGATATAAACAAACACTATGTACAAAATCAATGAAACCAAAAGCTGGTTCCTTAAGAAGATCAATGAAACAATAAACTCCTATCCAGATTAATCAGAGAAAAAAGGAAAAGACACAAATTAGTAAAATTAGGAAAAAAAGATATAATATCACTACATATTGCTACATATTGTTACATAAGTTAACAACTTCTATGAAATAAAAAAGTTCCTTATATGACAAAAACTAGTCCACCTCACACAAGAAAAAGTAGATAACTTTAGTAGTCTTGTATATATGAAAGAATCTGAATTTTTAGTTAAAAACCTTTCCACAAGAAAAATGCCAGGATCAGAGAGCTTTACTGGTGAAATCTACCAAGTCTACTTTTTCTATTTCAGAAATTTGTAGAAAGAGTAGCAGTTTCAAACTCATTTTCTAAGGCAAGCATTACTTTGCTACCAAAACCAGACAAAAATTATAAGGAAAGAGCATCACAGATAAATATTCCGCATAAACATAAATATAGATGCAAACATTCTTAACAATTTAGCAAATCAAATGCAATATGTGTGTGTTTGTGTGCACAGTGTATGTATGTAAGGAATGCATCATGACCAACGGGGCTTAACCTTAGGAATTCAATTGTTGCTTTAATATTCAACAATTAATGGAATGGAATGTATTAACAAACTGATAAAGAGATAATTTTATTATGTCACTAGATACTGAAAAAGCATTTGACAAAACTCAATACCTATTCTAGGTAAAAACACTTTGCAAACTAGGAATAGAAGGAAGTTTCATTGACATTTTAAGGGACATCTACATAAAAACCCACAGCTAATGGCATAAATAATGGTGAAATATTGAATGTTTTTCTCTAAGACTGGGAAGAAGGCAAGGGTGACCACTCTCACCACTTCTATTTAACATTTTATTGAAGGTTCAAGTCAAGGTAATGAGGCAAGAAAAAGAAATAAAAGAAATCTAGAATGAAAATAGAGACAGTAAAACTGTCATTATTCACAGATGACATGATTGCCTTCATCAAAAATCTGATGGAATCTACAAAACTGCTACTAGAAATAATAAGGGAGTTTAGTAAGGCCATAGGATACCAGAGTTTTGGCTGTACTACAAAGCCACAGTGGTCAAGACAGTATGGTACTGGCACAAAAATAGAGACATAGACATTTGAAATTGGATAGAAAACCAGGAGATGAAACTAACATCTTACAACCACCTAACCTTCAATAAACCAAACAAGAACATACCTTGGTGGGGGGAAGACTCTATTCAATAAATTGTGCTGGGAGAACTGGATATCCACATGTAAAAGACTGAAACTGGACCCACACCTTTCTCCACTCCCCAAAATTGATTCAAGATAGATAAAGGACTTAAATTTAAGGCATGAAACAATAAAAATCCTCAAAGAAAGCACAGGAAAAACACTGGAAGATATCAACCTGCAGAAAGACTTCATGAAGAACACTACCGTGGCATTTGCAACAACAACAAAAATAAACAAATGGGACTTAATTAAACTCAAAAGCTTCTGTACAGCTAAGGAGACAACACCCAAAGCAAATAGACAACCTACACAATGGAAAAAGACATGAACAGAGCCTTCTCTAAGGAAGACAGACGAATGGCTAACAAACATGAAAAAATGTTCATCAGCTCTAATTATAAGAGAAATGCACATCAAAACCACCCTGAGATATCATCTAGCCCCAGTGAGAATGGCCCGCATCACAAAATCCCAAAACTGCAGATGCTGGCATGGATGTGGAGAGAAGGGAACACTTTTACACTGCTAGTGGGACTGCAAACTAATACAACCTTTTTGGAAGGAAGTATGGAGAACTCTCAAAGAACTCAAGCTAGACCTCCCATTTGATCCTGCAATCCCATTACTGGGCATCTACCCAGAAGGAAAAAAATCCTTTTATCATAAGGACACTTGCACTAGCCTGTTTACCGCAGCTCAATTTACAATCGCCAAAACGTAGAAACAGCCTAAATGCTCACCAACCCAGGAATGGATTAACAAGCTGTGGTATATGTACACTATGGAATACTATTCAGCCATTAAAAAAGGAGGGTGGGGAAAGGAAGAGCAGAGAGAGGGAAGGAGTGAGGGGGGTGGGGTCTTGGGGTCTTGGTGTGTGCCACACCTTTTGGGGGCAAAACACGATTGTAAGAGGGACTTTTCCCAACAGATGCAACCAGAGTAACATGGTTTCTTCTACCTTCAATGAATCCCCAACAAAAAAAAAAAGCCAGAGGCAGCTTCTCCAGTTTTATTCTAACTGACCAATGAGAAAGGTAGCTGTGGGCCAGAACTTCTTGACTGGGGATAAAAAGGAGGAGACTAAGCCAGTAGGGGAAGGCAGCTATTTTGAATTCCTCGGTGCTCCACTGGCTGAAATAAAGCCCTTTCTCTTTTAAGCACGGTGTTTGGGTGTTCATTCTCTTCATTGATCCTCATCTTCCTGCAGTAGTTCTGGTTCCCTGACTGGGAAGCGAGACCACCCAAAGAAAGGACAGGCTCAGATGTACCTGGTTGTTGCTGCCAACTCTCTGGACGCCCATGGGGGAACCCCTGATCAGCTCGGGTGAGGTGAACACCTGAGTGTTCCAGGGATGGGTTTCACATCCCTGTGTACAGGCCTTGACTGGGCAGAGAGGAGTCAAACACCGGGAGGAACTGGTACCTGCATTGGGAGATGTCTGAGGCAAGGTAGGATTGGTTGGGGCCCACCAAATTTGGGTGGAAGAGGAGTCTGATCAACACATGGGCATTAGATCACCCACAGGACTGGTGAGAGGTGTATGAAAGAGTGGACCATATCTGGTGGTCACTCTTATGAACATCAAAGGGCACCACTGGTTGACCAACTCATGCCTCCCCAAATATCAAAACTTACTGTGTAAAAAGCCAAGGTTGGTTATAGAGGTTGTAGGCATGAGGCATAGGAAAAAGAAAAGAGAAAAAAGAAAATTAAGAAGCTTCTGGGGAAGTACTTCTACATTCCCCTGTTGGCCACCCTTGCCAAGAAAGTCAGCTAGCATTGTGCGGCATGCAACCAAAACAATGCTAGACAGGGACCATCCCTGCCACCTGAAATTCAGTCCTACAGGGAAGCCCCTTTTAAAGATGTACAAATGGACTATATTGAGTTGTCCAGATGTACAGAAAATGGGTACTTACTAGTTTTGATCTGCATATACTTGGGATAGGTAGAAGCCTTCCGCACCAGGCCTAAACTCGTAAAAATGTTGCTCAGAGAAATCATCACACAGTTTAGGTTGCCACTCCAAACTGGATCTGACAACAGATTGGCCTTGTAACAGAGATAGTGAAAGTGACAGCTAAAGCCTTAAATATCACCTGGAAACTACATGTGGCGTGTAGGCCTCAAAGCTCAGGTAGGGTAGAGCATGTGAACAGAGCCATAAAAGCAGGACTTGATAAATTCTTAGAAGAAGCCAAGAATGTACAACAGGCTTCCACCAATCCTCTGCAATTTAGCAGGGACTCCTGAAAGAACTGGGAGAGACTGAATTGAACAGGCCGTTAGAAGTCCTAGCAAAGATTTCCACTTAGGTAATTAACAGTGTTCTTTCTGTTTAGTTTTTGTGTCTGTACACCCTTTCTCTCCAAGAGATCAAGTCTAGGTCAAAGAGCGAAACCCAGCCTCTCTCAAACCAAGGTAGTAGGGACCCTACTCAGTCATCCTGACCACATCATGGCAGCGATGGTGAGCAGGATCCTATCCTGGATCCATCTCAGCAGGCGGAAGAATGCTTCCCTGCAGGAAGCAAAAGCAGATCTAGCTGACCCCTTCAAGGTAACTTTTGAGGCTGTCAGCACGTCCTGCTCCAGCCACATACTGGGAGCTGGCTGGTTAATGCGCAGCTGAAGCCTGAGGAAATTCCTCATGGGAACTTATCTTAATTGGTCTTTGGACTTTGGGAAAGGGGGAGGAGGAAGGTGATCTGTGCATCCACACCCCTTAGACAGGACAAAAGGGACTCTTTTATAGCTTTTATGACTGCGAAGGCACCCACAAGCACTCAGAATCTGATACACTCCTCAATATGTGACACAGAGAAAGGTGGAAAGCCATGAGTATGTTACAACCCCACGAAGCCTTCCACCACGGTACCATTAAGGCCTGGGAAGAGGACCCAAGGGGGGTCACAGTCCCTGAAACCTCAGTGCTGGTCCAGACCAGGGAAATAGGAAAGCCCAGCCAGGTGACTTTGAAGCTAAACGCCTGCAGTGCCGTGCAAAGGTGCTGCAGTGGATGGAGCTGGCAAAGAAACAGGTCAGAAACACCTCTGGGCCTTAGAGTTTGTAGAAAAGTGGTGTGAGGTCCAAGGTGAAAGGTGAAAATTTATGACAGAACACCCAACAGAGCGAGGACTGCAGCAGCAGAAATATCATGCTCAAAAAAAGAGTAGTGGAGACAGATTACCCCATAGGTCAGTGTAATCCCTGGAGCTAGTCTTGCAAATTAACCAAACAAAAGTCATATGATGCACAGTAAAGAAAAACCCAGACATTGACCCATGTCCCGCTGCAGCCCTCAAACCTGCGAAGAGACTGGTTTTAAAAACCTTACTAGAAGGAGCACTAGTCATCATCAGAGTTACCTTAATTATTCCCTGTCTCCTCCCACCAGTAGTCAGGGCTATGTGCTGGATAATCGGGACCACTGTCAATCAGAAAAAAAAAAAAACAACATATCACTTTGTTCTATGTGAAATATTACTGGCTCTGCAGGAGCAAGCTGACATTGAGACTCCAAATTAAAATATATGGAGTCCTAAAAGGGGGGCATGAGAGAGGATACCCAGAAAAATGAGGTGTCAGAGAACAGAGGTCTTCTCAAGGAGACCCCAAGGATACACCTGCTGTGGTGACTCAGCTCCTAGGAATTTGTAGACATAACTTCCTGGGACCTGGAAACTTCCACTTCTGTAAAAGCTTCTCCAGTTTGATTCAAACTGACCAATGAGAAAGATAGCTGTGGGCTAGAACTTTTTGACTGGGGATAAAAAGAAGATTGAGCCAGGCAGGGAGCGGCCATTTTGAATTCTTCTGGGCCATGGCTCTGCCCCTGAAACAAAGCCCTTCCTCTTTTAAGCACAGTGTTCGGGTGCTCCTTCTCTGCACTGGGCCTCGTCTTCCTGCAACAGCTGTACTAATTCCATGGAAATTTCAAAATGTCCAGTAAAGAGCTACTCTCCTTGAATAGGAAAGTTTTTCAGAAATGTCCTGAAAAACAGCGGGTTGTTACCAGCCTGCCTCTTGCCATTAGACCATGGTAGCTGGTCCATGATGTGAATGTCAAACTATGAATGACATTTAAAAAAATAATTAGAAATTATTTCAGATATGCAGGAAGATATGTAGAATAATACAATCCACTCCTTAGCATACAAAATAAACAATGGTCCATAAATTTGAAGCTATTCTATACTACCCCCAGTCTCATCTCCCCGCCTTTAGATTTCATCTCTACCCTGAATCACATGCTTTTATTCTCAAGCATTTCTTTGTAAAATTAGTACATATTGACTAGACATAAAAAGATAAAGCAATTACCATGAAAGATAAAATTTCTGTAATTTGCTTTTTCACTTAGTACATTTCAAATATTCAACCACATTGAGAACTATAGCTCCAGTCCATTCATTTTTATTACTGATTAGAATTTTTTTCTATTTTCCTATTAACAGATGTGTCAGTGATTTTTATTCTGAAGTATGTATAATTTCTAACAGGTATTTGTCAGATGGTTAATGATTAGGGTTCCCATCGTTTTACATCTTGTTAATACCTGCTAGTATCAACCCATTACAATTTTTGATAATTTAATATCTTATTTGTATACCCCTTTCTTTGATTTCTAGTGATTTAAGCATATTGTTTCATCTTTACTTGTTCCCCTATATTCTCCTTCATTTATTAAATACTCGTCCCCTTCTCTCTCTGTCCCCCACCCCGTCTCTAACACACCTCCTCCCTCTAAAACTTTTCCCTGACGTGTGTGCACTGAAGGCCGGAACACAGAGGCCTTCTCAATTCCCAACACAGGATCTGACCTGACGGAGGCATCCAATATACCTCTTGTGAATAAATGAAGTTGTATTTTGTCCACTCTGAATTTGTTGCAGATTTTGATGACTGAAATAATCAACTGACTGGTCTCTCTTCCTGACAGTGACTTCCTGCTGTGTATCCATCCTGCACACCATTGCTAGTTATTCTGCCACTTCCGCGGTTAACAATCTCCCACGGCTCCTAATTGTTGAGCAGAAGGGGTTGAAACTTCTCAGTAGACAGTTAAGGATGTTCCTCAAACACAGCCCCTTTGTCTATTCTACTCTGTGTCTCGCTGTGGCTCCGATCTGAGTCTCCTGCTCCATCTATGTTGATTCCCTTATTCTTCCCTAGGAATTAGTAACACAATTCTTACGATGGAAACATTCTATAATTAGACACCAGGCACTATGCCACATAAGAGAGAAGCAAAGAAAATATTTATCAGGGTTTTGTCTTGAAAGAGTTTAGAATATAAAAGAGACAAACATTTTAATATCTATGTCCCCCAAGCTACATCGTATCATGTCCCCCAAGCAGTTGTACACAACACTTATCCTGTCCAGGTTCTTTAGATACCCACTGATGACCAGAAAATGTGATCTTCAAAGTGGTGTGTGGAAGTCATTCTTACAAGCTGACAAGGGACCTCTACTTCCTTTCCGAAAATGATAGGTTCACAGAGAAATTAGACGCAGGAAGGAATAAATTCAAGTAATTGAAATGTATCCTTTATTTCCTTTTTGTGGTGAATAAATATGTACCTAGAATGAAGGAGATAAATGAAGGTCATTAAAAAAGAAGATTAATAAATGTTAGAAGCCAATTAGAGATTGACTTGCTTTTCCCTTTTCCTATATTTTATATTGGTGCATACTCAACATATCTTTCTTTTTTTTTAATTTTTATTAAATTATAATTGTGTACATTGGTGCAATCATGGGGCACAATGTGCTGACTTTATATACATTCTGAAATATTTTCATTGAACTATTTAACACAGCCTGCATGGCCTTTTAATCACTATATGAAAACATTTATATTCTACATTTAGTAATTTTCACCTGTATCCTTCTAAGATGCACCGTAGGTGTGATCCCACCAATCACCCTCCCTCCACCCATCCTCTCCTCTCCCCTCCCCTCCCTTGCCCCTTTCCCCATTTCTTGTGCTATAACTGGGTTTTAGCCTTCATATGAAAGCTATAGATTAGCTTCATAGTAGGGCTGAGTACATTGGTCTCAGCATATCTTTCTTATACTTAAAAGGAGATGCTGCTC
>CAUYON010061021.1:0-33674 GCA_963573935.1 Arctocebus calabarensis
ATGATGCCACTGCACTCTACCCAGGATGGCAGAGTGAGACTCTGTCAGAACAAACTAAAGGAAAGGAGAGAAGGGGAGAGGGGAAGAGAGGAGAGGAGGGGAGGGGAAGGGAGGGGAAAGACAGAGAAGAGGAGAGGAGGGGGGAAGAGAGAGGAGAGCAGAGACAAGGGGAAGGAAGGGGAGGGGAGGGGAGAAGAGGAAAGGAGGGGCCAAAGAGAGATAAAGATACATAAGAAGGATGAAATGGAGAGTATCCCTAAGGAGGCCAACGCAAAGGGCCCAGGCACTGATGGAATCAATGGCCTTGGACAGGAGGGAGAAGGGACAACTCTTCTGGGAGATGAGCAGAGCGGGGATAATGGCTACAGATACTGACAGGGTCAAAAACAACAAGGCAGGTGGTCAAGGGATGCTTCCCAGATCTCCTGACCAGCCGTCAGGCGTACGCGAGCTGCTCACAGTGGTGCGGGAGTGGCTTCACCAAGCCGTCGCGGCCGGTTCCTTCTACTAGTCGCACTCACACGTTGACCCACTGTCTTCCTGCTTAACCCCCTCTACTTTCTGTGTCGTCTCTTCGTGAATGATCCCCAGCTACACAGTTGCTCAAGATGGAAATTCGGCAATGATCTTGATGACTTCCTCTCCCTCCCTGCTCTCTTTGCTCCCATTTCTGATAAATCCTCAAGTGATGCCAACCTTAGTACATCTCTGCTCTCACGGTCTCCTCCCCAAAGTGCCTCCCATTTTCCACGGATTGCTGCAATAGCCATGGGGTCGTTCTCCTCCTGGCTAGGACCCTCCAACCACTTCCCAAGTTTCTCCCTGGGTGGTCACGTAACCATGCCACAAGCAATCCTTCAACAAATGGCTCTCTGCTCCACACACACACAGAGCAAGGAAGAAGGGAAAGTGGGAGCGAGCTTTACTTTAAAAAAGACACTTAGCTCATGACCAGTCTTGTTTTATTTAGGATCTCTAGTCTACCCTAGATTCTTTTATTTATATATGTTTTTGTTTGTGTTTTGAGATACAAACCAGCGTTGAGTACCATGGCACCATGGCTCCCAGCAACCTCAAACCCTTGGACTCAGACCCCCAGAGTAGCTGGGTCTACAGGTGCCGCCACAATGCCCAATTGTTTTTCTATTTTTAGTAGAGACGGGGTCTTGCTCTTGCTCAGGCTGGTCTCCAACTCCTGAGCTCAAGTGATCCGCCCACCTCAGCCCCCCGGAGTGCTGTGATTACACGTGTGAGCCACCTGCCTGGCCTATAATAATAATTTAGATCTTTGAGCTTCCACTCACCACTAGTGAGTTGATTAGTTGGGAATGGGAGGAAGAGACGAAGAGAGCCAATGAGTGAATATGCAACAAAGCGGGATTCAGAAAGCAAAAGAAATAGGAAATGAATACAGAGCAGAATGGATTAGAAAAGCTCAGAGAAGACAGCTTGACTAGTTGTTTGCACCGAACTAATGTACTAGCTGTGACTGCATGAATAACTGCCTTTGGAAGTCTGAGAGTTATTTTAAGGGAGGCAAAACAAGAGATTTTATTTGCTGCATGCCCTGCCCAGATGCTGTTTTGCTGGGGAGACTGGGCCGGGCAGGGCTAAACGGGAATTGCTATGGATCACACCAGCCTGAGGTCATCTTAGGTTCAGAAGCCAGAGCGCAGGGCAAGAAATCCTGGACTCTAGGAACCCCTTTAACTGTGCAGTTGAATAGAATAAACTCCTCACTCTGCAGCCAGTCCACCTGCCCAGGCGTCTCAGGAACAAATTTGCATTTTCGAGAACATAGTAGGTGCTTATAACTGCAAACAGGAACCACCACCATTCATTCATCATTGATTCATTTGTTCAACAAATACCAGGTGGATGGTGAAAGGTTACAGAGCCAAAGATGAAAGATTATTCCAAGGCGCGAGACGAAAGGAAAATAGAGGCCTGGTTTGTGCAACTAAAATGGCTTTATTCTACCAGAGTGCAGGTGGGGTGAGATTTCCAACCAGGGAGAAATCCACATGTGGGTAATGGCGAATGGAGTTTTAAAAAGTCAGAAAGGGGGCATTCCCTTTCCTGGGTTGGACATCTGTTGGAAGGACAGGGGTTGGCCCACTTACTTTTCCCAGGTGGTACACCTGGTGGGAGAGGGCACGGGGTGATTCTTTTAGGTGGGTCCACTCTATTTGGGTGGGGTTTGACCCTATCAGATGGCTTCTCCATCCCCCCAGATAGATTCTCCATCGACCAGAAAATAATGAGAGGAAAAGTGGTTTAAATTTAAGGAAACATTTAGAAAGGCCATAAAGAAGAACCGTAAAATCAAACAGAATTAGACACTAAATGAGGTCACAAAGAAAATTCTTATTAATGACAATTTCAAATATTAGATGAGTGTAGGTTTCATGTAAATTCTCACATCTGCTTCCCAGCAGCCCTCGGATTCGGGTGTTATCACAAATCCTATTCCCAGGTGAGAGAATAGGCTAAGAGATTAAATGACTTGCCCCAGATTACACACCAGCCAGGTGACACTAAAGTACATGTGTCCCTACTCTAAGCTCCTTTCCTGAACCCTGTAAGGTCACAGGAGGGTGAATGTCACCAGAAGACAACGGATACCAGTGGGGGAGTGTCTAAGCCTCTGAGGAGTTAGAAATGTAACACACAGGAACCTCTCATCCTCTGTCTCTTTCTCCCTCTCTGATCTCAGCTCTTACATTCATGAAATTCTCATTTTCAACAGAAAAAGGAGAAGCTGAGGGCAGAAAACGTTAGGGGCAGAGAATTAGACCTGCTTCCCTCCTGCTTCACGCTTCCTCCCAGGAGTCACAAAGGTCACTATCCCTCAAGAAGCAAGAGTGGAGAGGAAGTCACTCCAGAGCCAAAGTCCTCGAGTCCCTATTTGCTTTTGAATAAAGACACTGGTATGTAAATAGGAGTTTTGCATAGGCCAGACATTCTTTCAAGTCCAGTTTATCTGCACAATGAGTCACTTCCTTTTTAAAGCAAGAACTAAGAGATAGAGGCACGTAACCATTACCCAGCACAACTTAACACACCTTTTCTTCTCCTTCCCACAGCAAGAAGGGAAAGGACTCCTGCTGTGACAAAACAGCAACATCGTTTTGCACTTACTATGTGCCCTGACCAGGGAATACCCTCATTCGGCAGAGAGAAATGAACAAGGAGATTAGAAGCAGATGAAATGATAGAAGGGAAGCCACAGGTCCAGCCAGCATTAGCCTGACACCCACAAAAGAATCAGAATAACAAGAAGCCTTTGGGTGACTCAGGGAAGGCTTATCTCCTCCAAAAGGAAGTTAACCCATGTTATTCCGGGCAGTACAGTTACTCATAAATCTGTGTGCAGAGAACAGAAAAGGAAATGAGCCAGAAGCTCATCTACAGATTAGGAGTCTGCACCTCTTAATTAAAAAAGGGTAGCATTCCGAGGGGGCACAGAAGCTAGACAGAAAAGCGACTGGCCTCTTCCTCGCCCCAATGGCTACTGTCGGTTGTCCAGGAGACCCTGCAATAGATTTACCAAGGCTGACTTATTTTCCAGGAGTTGCCTCCGATTTGTAGGGTAAAGCAGGAAGGAAGAAGGTCTAATTCAGTCTTACATACTCTGCACGTGGAAATAGGCCCAGCAAATTCTCAGACCCATCCAGCCTCTCCTGTGTCACATTCACTAATGCTCAAACTAATGGGGGGGGGGGGGGCCAGCACCGAAGCTCAAATGCCTTGGGTTGCAACAAACTTTTACTGAGTATCTTCTATGCGCTAAGCCTTTTGCTGGGTGCCACAATTACAACAAGAAAAATAGATAATTTCTCTCTTCATGGAGCTACGGTTCAGTGGGAGAGACTGACAAGTTGTGTGTGATGCCAACGAAGTTGCCAGGTGGCACCGGTGGTTATGGGGACTCAAGGAAAAAGGAAAGGGGGACAACTTAAAACTGACAGGATGAGGACTAGCAAAGAAAGGACTTCAAGAGAAAGAGGTTGCTTTGACTCTGGATATGCAGAGGAGTAGGAATGCCTTAAATCCATCTCAGAAAAGACAGGAAAATGATGTCATTTAAGGAGGTGTCGGCAGTGCCTGTAGCTCAGTGGGTAGGGTGCCACCCACACACACTGAGGCTGGCAGGTTCGAATCCAGCATGGGCCAGCTAAACAACAATGACAACTACAACAGAAAAATAGGCAGGCATTGTGGCAGACACCTGTAGTGCCAGCTACTTAGGAGGCTGTGGCAAGAGAATCACTTAAGTCCAAGAGATGGAGGTTGCTGTGAGCTGTGATGCTCTACCCAGGGTGACAGCTGGAGACACTGTCTCAAAAAAAAAAAAAAGAAAGAAAAAGAGGTGTTTTTCTCTTTTTAGTATCTCATTAAGTAATTAATCATCCTCATGCCTTTTAAGGAATACCCTAGCCAGGAAACCTGTAGTCTTTTGCTCTCTTAAACAGTAGATTACTTGTAATTTATGAACCTGAAGTAGACAGCTCTCGGGTGATAAGATTTCAGGGTATTAGGAAGGCCTCCATTTCTAAAATTTTTCCTGACTTACTCATAAATGTTTTTGAATGCACTGTTAAGACTAGGTATATGATTATCACACACAAAGGATAACTTTAAAGCACATATATAGACACAAACAAAATAAAGTTAAAAGAAAGTCCTAAGATACCAGAGGTGGAATTACAAAAATAATGACAAACTAGCAATTATTAAATGCTTGCCCTGTACCAGGTACTTATTTCTAAGTTTTTTTACACTGTTCTGTCAATTACTGCAATTCACATAATACACTTGACCCTTGAACAACATAGGTTTGAACCACACAGGTTCTACTTACATGGGGATTTTTTTTTTCAATAAATAAGGTTGGCCCACTGTATCTATAACCAAACAGATTCAAGAAATGTGACACTCGTGTATATAAAGGGCCAAATTTTCACATCCGTGGGTTCCCTAGGCCCACTACAGGATGTGTGAACTTTGGTATCTGGGATGCCCCTGGAACTAGTCCCCCCACAATACCAAGGGTCAACTGTACTAGTTTCTACTGAATCTCAGTTTTACAAATGAGTTAAGGGAGGCACAGAGAGTTTAAGCAACTTGTCCAAGGTCACAGAGCGAGCAAGTGTAGAGTGAGAATTTGAACTCAGAGTATATGAGCTTTTCTACAAAGCTAACCAATTAGGGCAAAGATGCTGACCAGTTCTACATGGGCTGGGACTGAACTGAAAATCTTCCTACCAAGTATACCAAGCAATACACCCTGCTCTTCCCAAAGGCTGAAGATTCCTGAAACGTCCAGACTTCTCCCCAAATTCCTTGAGCTGTATCATTTACTCCTGGGAGGACCCTACATTCTTTCATAGAAAAGAATACTTTTTGTTCACTATAACTGTGCTCCAGGACAATGATGATCATGTTAGATTCATCAGGTTCCTGCCACAGGACTTTTTAAGGTTGCTTTTCTGCAGAAAACTCAAATAATCTCAAGTCATTCCTACGGCCTTACTTGCAGGACTTAAGCTGGCTGATTGTACTGTGGGAAAGTCATCCTTAGATAAATTACACAGTTCTGCCAGGCTCGGGGGCTCACGCCTGTAATCCCAGCACTGTGGGAGACTGAGGAGGGAGAATTGCTTGAGCTCAGGAGTTTGAGACTCGCCTGAGCAAGGGTGAGACCCTGACTCATGAAAAAAAAAATGGAAAAACCCAGCCGGGCGCTGCGGCGGGCACCTGTAATCCCAGCAGCTTCCGGAGACTGAGGCAGTGGGATGCCCACAGCCCAAGTCAGAGGTTGCAGTGAGTTACCACGCCCACTGCATGTACTCAAGGGCATAGGGTGACACTGTGTCTCAACAAAAAAAAAAAAAGGAAGAAATAAAAAGTAAGCAACAAAATAAAATAAAAAAACAACAACAACAACAAAAGGATAAATTACACAGTACTAGAAATAATGACTTTAAGGAAAATTTTAAAATACTTTTTTCCCTCTTTGGTAAAAAATGTTATGTGGTACAGGCCATGTGCTGCTGCTATGTGAACAAAATGCTGGAATGCCTCAAGTAACAAGAATTATAATTTATCTTTATCTTTTTTTCAAATTTAGTAGTTTTTAGTAATTAGAAAAAAAGAATCTAGGGAAAGTTTTTAAGAATGCTTAGTGTAGTTTTGGTTATAAGTAACAAAAGGCTCTTCCTTCCTCAAAAGTATTGAACAAAAGAGAAACAGGACTCTGGCTGATGGTCGTATCTAGCCTTGTGATTGACTCTGAGCCCTCGATGCTCTTTATTCTTTCTTATATATTCAGCTAGGAATATATATTCCTGTTTTAATTTTTTTTCAAACAATAGTCTCTCTCTCTCTCTCTCTCTCGAGACAGTTTTACTCTGTTCCCAGGCTAGAGTGCCATGACATGATCATAGCTCACAGCAACCTCAAACTCCTGGCTCAAGCAATCCTCCTTCCCCAGCCTTCTGAGTAGCTACGACTACAGGCACCTGCCATAATGCCTGGCTAATTAGTTTTCCTATTTTTGGTGGAGATGGAGTCTCACTCTTGCTCAGTCTGGCCTCAAATTCCTGAGCTGAAGCAATCCACCCACATAGGCCTCCCAGAGTGCTAGGATTATAGGCATGAACCACTGTGCCCAGCCAAATAATATTCTTAAAAAAAAAAAAAAAAAACCTGGGCCAACTGCAACTTTCTTGTTCTAAGAGTCAATAGCTCTCAGATCATCATTTCCATTTTACCCAAATAGATCAAAGCTGATGAGGAGTGCCCAGGAAAGGACTATGTAAACATTGCTTGTTTAAAATAATCGAGCCTCTCTGATAACATTAAATAGCACCTGCAGAATTAGAAGAAGCCTCATGTTCAACAAGCAGCTGTGTAGCTGGTCCATGTTCTGACATCCCTTTTCCAAAGACCAAGAAAGCACTACAGCCTGGGGGTGGGAGTGGTTCA
Organism: Arctocebus calabarensis; assembly: GCA_963573935.1. NCBI lineage: Eukaryota > Metazoa > Chordata > Mammalia > Primates > Lorisidae > Arctocebus > Arctocebus calabarensis. Next base: position 6,991 of record CAUYON010061021.1, read on the forward strand.
AGAAACTGCTTTCAACAATTTCAAACCCCATTTTGCTATTTGAAGATATTTTAGTAAGAGCAAAAGTTTGTTTATATAATATTTATTTGCAATTCATTACTAGTCAAAAGAGAAAAAAATAATTAAAATCTTTATCTCTAGGGAGCTGTCAATAAAAGCTAAAACAGTTTTATAAATCTGAGAAGTTTATTTGTTTTTCTATTTTGAAGTATTTCAAATTACAATTTAGATGCCTGTTAACATATGATACCCAAAATGTCAGTGTCAATGTAACATACAATACCAAAAATCACGTTAAAAACATATATCTCAATTCTTTATTTTTATTGTTTAACCAACTCCAATTTGTCAATCATGGAAGTATAGAATTTTTCCCTTGGTCTTGGGTTTTTAACATAGTGACTAAAAAACATTAAACATTCCTAAACTGACTATGTTACCAAAAGCAATCTACAGATTCAATGCAATTCCTATTAAAATGCCAAAATCTTTCATAGAAATGGGAAAAAATTCAAAATTCAAATGGAATTCAAAAAACCCAAATCGCCGAAATAATCTTAACAAAAAGAATAAAGCTGGAGGCATCACACTCCCTGAGTTCTAAACATATTACAAGGCTATAGAAACCAATACAGCATGGTATTGGTATTGGCATAAAATAGACCAGACAGGGGCACATAATCCTAGGACACTGGGGGCCAAGGCAGGAGGATTGCTTGAGGCCTGGAGTTTAAGACCAGTGTGAGCAAAATAGTGAGACCTCATCTCTACAAAAAGCAGAAAAATTAGCCAGGTGTGGTCGGCCTATGTCTTTAGTCCCAGCCACTTGTGAAGTTGAGACAAGAGGATTGTTGGAGCCCAGGAGTTTGAGGTTGCTTTGAGCTGTGATTGATGGCACCAGTGCACTCTAGCCCAGGACCAGGCAACACATAGAGACCTTGTCTCACATAGGCACACACACAAAAAAAGGCCAGGCACAGTGACTCATGTCTATAATCCCAGCACTTTGGGAGGACAAGGAGAGGGAATTGCTTGAAGCCAAGAACTCAAGACCAGCTTTGCCAACATAACAAGATCCTGTCTCAACAAAATATTTTAAAATGGCAGCGCCTGGCTCGGCGCTTGTGGTTCAATGGGCTAAGGCACCAGTCACGTACACCTGAGCTGGCAGGTTCAAATCCAGCCCGGACCCGCCAAACAACAATGACGGCTGCAACCAAAAAATGGATGGGCGTCATGGTGGTCGCCTGTAGTCCCAGCTACTTGGGAGGCAGAGGCAAGAGACTTGCTTAAGCCCAGGAATTGGAGGTTGCTGTGAGCTGTGATGCTACAGCACTCTATCCAGGGTGACAGCTCGAGGCTCTGTCTCAAAAAAAAAAAAATGGCGGCACCTGTGGCTCAGTTAGTAGGGCGCCGGCCCCATACACTGAGGGTGGTGGATTCAAACCCAGCCCTGGCCAAACTGCAACAAAAACATAGCTGGGCATTGTGGTGGGCATCTGTAGTCCCAGCTACTTGGGAGGCTGAGGCAAGAGAATCGCCTAAGCCCAAGAGCTGGAGATTGCTGTGGCTATGTTTACAGAGGGCAACAAAATGAGACTCTGTCTCTAAAAAAGTAAATAAATAAAAATTTTTGAAAAAATTAGCTCAGAACAGATGGCATAAGCCTACATTTCTAGCTTCTTGGGGAGAGGGTGGTTGGTAGGTAAGGATAAAGCAGGGGGATTGCTTGAGACCAAGACTTTGGAGATGCAATGAGCTATAATCGTGCCACTGCACTCCAGCTTGAATGACGAAGGAAGGCCCTGTCTCAAAAATAAATAAATTAATAAAATAGACATACAGAACAATGGAACAGAATAGAGAACACAGAAATAAATCCACACATTTAAATAGCCAACTGATCTGTAACAAGATGCCAAAAATATTGGGGTAAGGGCACCCTCTTCAATAAATGGTGCTGGGAAAACTGGATAACCCTATGCAGAAGAATCAAACTGGACCCCTATCTCTTATCAGCTGGATGCAGTGTCTCACACCTGTAATCCTAGCACTCTGGGAAGCCAAGCTGGGTGGATTGCCTAAGCTTAGGAGTTAAGACCAGCCTTAGCCTGAGCGAGACCCTGTCTGTAAAACTAGCCAGGCATTGTGGCAGGTGCCTCTAGTCCCAGCTACTCAGGAGGCTGATTGATGTAAGAGAATCACTTGAGCCCAAGAGTTTGAGGTTACTGTGAGCTATGATGCCACAGCACTCTACTGAGGGTGACAAACTGAGACTCTGTCTCAAAAAAAAAAAAAATTAACTCAAGGTGGATTAAAGACATAACTGTAAGACCTGAAACTATAAAACTACTAGAAGAAAACATAAGAAAACTGGGGTAAGACCTCAAAAGCACAGGCAACAAAAATAAAAGTAGACAAATAGAATTACATTAAACCAAAAAGCTTCTGCATAGCAAAGGGACCAACAGAGAGAGGAAACAACCTCTTGAGCAGGAGAAAATATTTACAAATTACTCACCCAACAGGAGACTAATATCCAGAATATACAAGGGACTAAAACAATTCATAGAAAACAACCACAAACGATGCCCTTAAAAGTGGACAAAGGACATGAACTGACATTTCTCAAAAGAAGATATACAGACAAATGGCCAGAAACTATGTGAAAAATTGCTTAGCATCACTAATCATCAGGGAACTGCAAACCCAAACCACAATGAAATAGATATCATTTCACTCCAGTTAGAATAAATGCACTTTTTTTTTATTTTTTTGAGACAGAGTTTCACTCTGTCACCCTCAGTAGAGTGCTATGGCGTCATCATAGCTCACAGCAACCTCAAACTCTTAGGCTCAAGTGAATAGTGGGGAATACAGGCTCCTGCCATGACACCCGGCTAGTTTTTCTATTTTTAGTAGTGACAGGGCCTTGCCTCTTACTCAGGCTGGTCTTGAACTGAGCTCAAGCAGTCCACCCTTAGCCTCAGCCTCACAGAGTGCTAAGTTACAGGAATGAGTCACTGCACCTGGCCTGCAATGAATGTTGTTAAAAAGACAAAAAAAAAAAAAAGTATAGATGCTGGCAAAGATGTGGAGAAAAGGCAACTCTTACTGTTGGTGAGAATATTAGTTAGTATAACTAATCTGTGGTGATTTCTCAGAAAGTAAAACAGAACTACCACATGATCCAGAAATCCGATTTCTGGGTATGTATCCAAAGGAGAAGAATCAGTATCCTAAAAGGGCCCCCGCACTCATGCATTTGTGAGCACTATTCACAGCAGCAAAGCCACGGAATCAACCTAAGTGCATCAGTGGACAAACGGATAAAGAAAATGTGGTCTCCATACACAATGGAACATGGTTTGGCCATAAAAAGAATAAAATCACGGCCTCGCTGCAACATGGATGGAAATGGAGGTCAGTGTGACAAATGAAATAAGACAGGTGCCAAAGGATAAAACGCCATGTATTCTCACTCTTACCTAGGAGCTAAAAAGGGGGACCTCACAGACATGGAGATAAAGCAATAGATCCCCGAGACCGGGAAGAGAGGATGATTGTGGGTACAAGCACATAGTTAGCTAGAAGAAATACACTATAGCATTTGACACAGACGAGGGCGACTATTCTTAGCAATAATACTCTGTATATTTCAAAGTAACTAGAAGAGAGGACTTGAAATGACACCCACACAAATGGTAAAGACTCAGGGTGAGGGATTAACCAGTCTTAATTTAACCTGACTCCAAATACACTGGCTTGATCATGACACATTCTACACATGTAACAAACACTCACACATACCCCATAAATAAATAAAATACTACATATCAATAAAAGAGAAAAAAAACATTTCTCTCTTGCTGTACCTTGGATGATATTCCATCTTGGAAATTGGCTGCTGAAGGAATACTACAGCGAGCAGCATAATGCTTACCCCAGTTTTGAAACAAAAGCAAAGTGGAGATTTGGAGGGCCAAAGGGATGAATCCTGCTTCATTAAATACACAAAACTCACTGGTTATTTCCTCTCATGACCTACTACCCTCCATGAGGGGGAAACCCTCTTGAGGACAGTCCATTTATGCACAGCTCAAAGCAAGAATTGAATTATTTAACTATAGAATGGGTAGTCTAAAGAAATAAATATTAACGGTTATTAGTACTTTTATTTTAAATATAGAAACACTAATATAAACATTAGGGGCCCATTTGTCACGAGTTTATTTGCAGCTTCAAGATAGGTTTACATAACAAATGGAAATCAAGTACGTATTTGTATAAAGAAACCTTACTTGTCTGGGTGGGAGAGACTAAGAGAGAATGGTCACTGTCCTCAAAATGTGTATCTGTTGCCTTAAAAGTAGCACAGCTTCTCAGGCCTGGCTTTTTTAATAAATAATTAAGATTATTTGAAGTCACATTGCATCTCCAAAATTTCAAAGATGCAACTGTATCACACCAAAAAGTAGTTGAATTCAAGTGGCTCATTATTCAAGGACAAGGGGTCAAATTCATTCAGGCAGTGAACAGATAATTCCAACTGAATTTAACTGTTTGTAGTCCAGATTATTTTCCTTTTAAAACAGCGGATTTTCTTTCAAACCATTTCAGATCACTTTTAACACAAAAGCTACCAAAAACTCAGACATACTTATAGGACCTCTTCATTGACAATCAATATTGAATTACATTAAAAGCTAATTTTTCGATCTCATTCACTCTAACTTCCTTTAAAAAGAAGGATGGAGTTACGCACTGATTTACCTGTGAAAATAGATTGGTTGGTTATTTACAAATGTGTGTCAATAAAATACGTGGGATTACACATGAGCCCTCCACAAAAATCAATGTTAGTAAAGTCATGATTCCTTTCAGCATCTAAGAGAAATTATTATGAGAAATCAGCAAATAAAAAAAGATTAAATTTCACTATCAGTGCAATTTTAAAATAGTTACAAATGTTGAATCATAAAATAAAAGAATGAACAGGGTACAGGTGAAACTTACTAAATGTAGAATATAAACACACACAATAACGAAGAAAATGCCATGAAAGCTATGTCAACCAGTTCAATGAAAATATTTCAAATTGTATATAAAACCAGCACATTATACCCCATGACTGCATTTATGTACAAAATCATGATTTAATAATAAAAAAAAATGTTAATGTAAAAGTTGAGCTATTACAGAGATGGCCTATAAAAAATAAAGAAAGAAAGAATGAACACATTCTTTCTTAAGCTAACAGAAAGATCAAGTTGGTTTCAAGGGCATTTGGTGAACTGGACATTCAGAGAAACTTGTAAAAGAGAATGTATATGTAAGATTATTAGGTTAAATTAAACTGGTTAATGTCCTACAGGGCAATGAACCACAATCTTTGGGGCCATCTTTGATCCCAGACATAAATCTACAAATTAACAAGGACGTGAGAGTCTGGGCCCTGTCAGTAGTAAATGTGCAACAGTGCATCAAACTATTAAACAATTATGTCATCATTGGTGGCCTTTGAGCATTTCCTCAATGTGACATTAATATAGGACACGTTGTCCTCTTTTTCCTTTGTTTACAAGTTTGGAATTTTTCTTGACACCCCTGAAGTTATGATTAAAGCAAATAAAAGTGAGATTTTAGTATTATACGTCAGAAGAGTTATTATTAAAAAGTCATCCCCAAATCAGGGAATGTGGAAGCAATTTCTGGAAATAAACTTTAACTTGCATTCTTCCCACCCCTAATTTGAAATAATTACTCTCCATCTCATAAGCCACTAAGTTTGCCTCCCTTTTGTCTCTCCCTGTTCTAGTTGAGACATGAAAGTCTACTGGCGAAGCCATCTGGCCTTCCCCTCCTCACTCAGGCACAAATTACACAAATTGCTTGCCTACTTTTAGAAGAAACATCACATTCTGCAATGCTAACGTCCAAAAAAATTTCATCTGGAGAAAAATGCTTCCTTTAAACAAAGTTCTTGTTTTCCAGGTCTAAATTCTCTTTCAGGCGCCTTCTTCAACTGTTAGAGTAAAATGCTCCCCTAAAACACTCTAGGACCAAGGGCTCCTACAAATATTGAAAGAAATAAGATTACATTTCCTTCACCTATTGACACCCCCTCTCAGCTCCTCTCAGAGTATAAAAGATCAGTAGTAAAGAGGGTAAAAGATGTAGACTCAGGTGAAAAAATAAGGGATTGAAAAAAAAAGGAATTGCTTTGGGCTTTGTCATTTGTTGAACGAGCTGGATTTGGGGGCCCCGCCCTGCTAGAGGAACCCCAGCACTAGGCTAGGAAGCACTGGCCTCTTTCTCTAGAACATACTGGACTTCCTCACAAATGCGCCCCATGAAGCCCAAACTGAGAGAAAGGCTGAGCGTGTAAATACCTCATTAGCCGGGCCTGGGCCTGTTGCCCGGCTCTGATTGGGTTCCCAGTGACTTCTTTTAGACTTCAGGCCAGGACTTATTTTTATGTTAGATCTTGAAGCAATTTATTCAGTTCCCACAAACCCCATGGTATTGGTATTGTGAAAACTTCAAATTCAACAGTGGCAGTCTAAGAAGGGTGTGTGTGGAGTAGACAAAGGAGAGAGAAAGACAAAACGCCTCAAAGATACTTAATGAGGTGTACAGCTGTGTCCCTCTGCTCAGAACAATCCACGTTTAAGTCCCCCAGTCAATCTCTGGGGCTAAATTCCCACACCAGTTGAGATAATTAGTTGCCCCAGCCTCCTAGTGAAAACCTCTCCTGTACAGACCATGAGGAGAGAGGGGGAAGTGGACAGGGAACTCCCATTTACTGATCACTAACAGCTCCTAACCCAGTAGCAGGTGCACATGGCAAATTTATTCTTCAAAGAACCCCACCACGGAAGGACAAGAAACACGAACCTACAGCCACCGTGTCATCGACTCCTGTGCTCACCTCTATTGCAACAAACTCAGGCTTTGTGTAAAGCTTGGGAAAGCATCTACAGTGCCAGAATTAACTGTGTAACCGGAATAAAACCAGACTTAATGCTTCCTTTGTACTTGACTCCCATCACAAGCTCATTGGTAAAGACAGAAATTTACCACGAAGTGAATTGCACGTACGAGGGGCTGCTCGGCACTCTTGGAGGAGGGATGATAAATGCCCTCCCAGTTGCCCAGAGATGCCGAGTGCACAAGGATCGCTCATACAGAGATATTTTTCTCTTGCCAACCTCTGACCAGACTGGGTTGAGCACCAAGGGCTAAGCTCTGGGTCATACCCATGACTGTCCCACCTTTCGGCTAAGCAGGTCAGCTGAACTACAGTAACCAGACTGTTCAGCAGGTGGGAACAATCTGGACTAAAGGAAAGATGGCACACAGGGTGCCCAAAGTCGTAGGTAATCCTTTTTAAAAGAGCAATTTAAAAGATTTTTTGAAAGACTTAGTTTTAAAAAAAGTCATATGTGATTTTCGAAGAAGAAAGGAACTGTGTTTTCTAACACACAATCCCAAAACTCCAACCTGTGACCCTACCAAGCTGAGGAGACTGGAAAAGTGTGTTGGTAACAAGGCATTCAAGGCCATCGTTACCGCCTTCCATTCCCGATGGAAAGTACGACCTTCACATTGAGTCAGTCATCCCTGCAAAAGGTATTTACCGAAAGGCGGCTATGCGTGAGCCGTCATTCTAGGACACAGGCAGCAGTGAACAGAACAACAACAGTGACAAAAAAGTTATTTTGTCTTGTTTACGAAAGTAATATGTGCTCCAAGAAAAATTACTAAATGTGAATAACCTAGAAAAACCACCTAAATCCTCCCAATCAGGAGAAAAAGCAAAAGGAAAAGCCACCGTTAACCTTATGACATGTATTCTCCTTTTTGCTGTATTTTCAATGTATGTCAATCCATGTGTACATATTCTTTCCCCCCAAATAATACTATAGTGTATATAATATTGTGTTATGACTGCTTTTTCAAATTTCTTATTTATTTATTTTTTTAGACACAGGGTCTCACTCTGTTGCCTGGTGCGGTGGCCCACTGCAGACTTGAATGCTCAACATTGCCTCCTGCCTCAGCTTCACCCTTCCAAGTAACTGGAACTACAGGCAAGTGCCACCATACCAAGATAATTTTTTTCATTTTTTTTGTTTGTTTTGTTTTGTTTTGTTTTGCAGTTTGGCCAGGGCCGGGTTTGAACCCGCCACCCTCGGTATATGGGGCCAGTGCCCCACTCACTGAGCCACAGGCACCTGTTTTGTTTTGTTTTTTTCCTTACAGCTGAGGTGTAGGGGGAGGAGTCTCACTATGTTGCCCAGGCTGATCTTGAACTCTTAACCTCAAGCAATCCTCCTATCTCAGCCTGCTGAGTAGCTGGGATTACAGGTTCAAGCCACCACACCTGGCCCTCTAACTGCTTTTTTTGCTCACTATAGGTTTGTCATTTCCATATGGTGCAGTGTGGTTTAATCTCCTAATTCCAAAAGTGGGACCAACAGCTTTTTTTTCTTCTTACCAGTGGGCTAGCCTCAATAGATAGGAAAAACATGAAAAGCGTAATTAAATGGCTCTGAGCCCTCCTCAGCCCCTGGGTTGCTAGTTAGGGGAAAGAAAGCAAGAGCTGCAGTTCCCCCGGCTCCCAGGTGACTGCAGGGGTACGGGGGGCAGTACCTGCAGGCTCTGGCTCACGGCCCTGGGTTCACCTGGCCCAGGCAGTGAGGGACAGCAGTTCCATCAGCAGGTGTAACAACACCACACTGTCCAGAATGCTTGCCCCTTGCATCAAGTTAGTGGAAGGGAGACCAAAGCTTAACTGGGTTTGATTACACCTGTTATGAAGAGCACAGGGCAGGTAGGGACTACATGGCTCATGTTTAAATAACTTGCACTTTCTTCCACATTATATATTCCTTAGGGCTGATCACATTCTTATTAGGCAAGTTAGCCCTCGTACCTAAATTGAATCTATTGCCCTTTGGCAAAGTTGAAGAACTGAAGGTTAAAGTCTTTAAATAATTTAAGAGATGTCTGGTACCCACAGAAAGCAAGGCTTCTCCAAGTGAAATTTGCTTGTGGAAACCAGGCCCTACACAGAAGAAAACTCTCTCGGTAACCATGCCAGTCATTTTTAATGACTATCTCTTATTCTGTTGTATCAGTTGCACCAAAGCTTATGTTATCAGTTGTGTTTGTTTGAATAAAAAATTTATTATCCAATCTTTTTTACTATAACAGCCCTAGAGTGAAAATCCTGGTTGCTAAATATTTGTGCACCTGCTTGATTATGGCCATAGGATAAATTTTCCAGATAGAATTGTCAACTCAAGGAGTATATACAATTTTTTTTGAAACAGATGCTCACTCTGTTGCCCCAGGCTAGAGTGCCATGGCATTAGCCTACCTCACTGCAACCTCAAATTCCTGGGTTCAAGCAATTCTCCTGCCTCAGCTTCCCTAGTACCTGGGACTACAGGCCCTGCCATGATGCCTGGCTAATTTTCCCATTTTTAGTAGACAAGGTTTTCCTTTCACTCAGGCTGGTCTCCAACTCCTGAGGGCAAATGACCCTCTAGCCTTAACCTCCCAGAGTGCTAGGATTATAGGCATGAGCCACCTTGCCCAATCATGGCATATATACATTTTTGCCCACATGGCATATATGGCTTTTGAAATCAAATTGTAGATTGCTTCCTCAGAGAAGCTACGCCAATATTTATTTCCACTGGTCTTGCATGGAGGTATTTATTTTCCTGTAACTTTCTCTACACTGGGTATTATCATAAAACAAAATTGCTAATTTAACAGGTGAAAAATAATTCCATTGTCTTCCTTTGTGTTTCTTTATTACTGATGAGGCTGAGGATATTTTTCTATGATCGCTTACTATTTACAGTCATCACAAGGGATTAGTTCTAGGACCACCCTCAAATACCAAAATCCCTGGGCGGTCAAGTCCCTGATGTAAAATGAGCTCGTATCTACATATTACCTATGCACACACTCCTATATACTTTAAGCCTTCACTAGGTTACTTCTAATACCTAATATATCATAAGTGCCGTGTAAATCATTGTTATACGTCTCGTTTAGGGAATGTTGACGAGATGAAAATAGTCTGTACATGTTCAGTTCAGACACAATTTTTTTTTTTTTTGAGGCAGAGCCTCAAGCTATCACCCTGGATAGAGTGCTGTGGCATCACAGCTCACAGCAACCTCCAATTCCTGGGCTCAAGCGAGTCTCCTGCCTCTGCCTCCCAAGCAGCTGGGACTACAGGTGCCCACCACAACGCCCGGCCATTTTTTGGTTGCAGCCGTCGTTGTTGTTTGGCGGGCCTGGGCTGGATTCAAACCCGCCAGCACAGGTGTACGTGGCTGGCGCCTTAGCCCATTGAGCCACAGGTGCCAAGCCAGACACAATTTTTTTAAAAGATTTTTCATCCACAGTTGCTTAACTCCACAGACACAAAACACAGACGCGGAGGGAGGGTTGATTGCACTTCCTTCTGGATTTGTTATTCACATTCTTTGTAAGTGTTCTTTATATTTATTTAACGCTTTGAATGTGTATACTTTGCAAAGAGAAGTGTTTTTTTCTTTCTTTCTTTCTTTCTTTTTTTATTTTTTTTGCAGTTTTTGTCCGGGGCCAGGTTTGAACCCACCACCTCCAGTATATGGGGCCAGCACCCTACTCCTTGAGCCACAGGCACTGTCCAGCAAAGAGCGAATTTTTGTAATTGACACACTATACCTAACAGTCTTGGTCCTCTTTGTCCTGTGAGTTGAGTGAATTTTTCCTTTCTTCCCTCCTTAGCTGTGCTGGTGACTTTCCTGATCATGTTTATAAAAGACCATCGTACCATCTTGGTACAAAACCCATGACACAGAGGGGTCACAGTTTCTGATTTGTATGACCATATCTTATGTTTTCCACTTGCATTGACTGTGCTGGAAATAAGATGTTTTACGTTGTAAAATAACTATATACACAAATATACATATGTAAACATGTAAGTAAACACATATAGAATACATAAGTATACATGTACAATACAAATAAAAGTTTTATAAAATAGTACTATCCTTAATATCTACTTTGTGTTCAGATATTTTTCTTTTCTTCATTGAATTTATGAACTATTAATTAAACCCAATTTACAGGTAAAGAAACTCCATAATAGTTGAAGATGCTCTGGGTCCAGGAAAGAGATGTCAACGTAAACTCTCGTATCTTTTGCGGGCCTAAAAAACTGAAAATAGAAATGATCCTTACCATATCATTTTTGAGTGTTTACCATAAGCTTATTCGAGTATTATCTCATTTAACTCTCATGACTGTACTATAAGTTAGGGATAAATGCTGCTCATATTTGACAGACAAGGAAACCGCGGCGGAGAAATTAAAAAACCTGTTCAAGCTCCCATGCCTCGTGCATTAGTAGAGCCTGATTTTGAACTAAGCGACTCAGTTCTAGGAAACTTTTGTTTCGGCTCCTCTGACCTTGTATTCTCTCTGCCGCAACCCAAAATGAGTCCAGAAGCAAACTGATTGGCAGGTTTGGCACCAAAGCTACAGACATTCTATAGATTCCTAAAGCCGTGAGGCACAGGGAGAGGAGAGAGCGGGCAGCAGAGGGTGAGGGTGAACGGTGACGCCAGCAAAGTAGCCAGGGGCAGTTTGCAAAGAACTGGTCCTGTTCCAAAATCTTTTCTCTCCCTGCCCAAGGAGGAGTTTGTAGAAGAAACAACAGCCAAGTACAGAGGACAGTAAGGATATCAGGTCTGGTCTGTCAACCCCAGACAGAAAGCAGGGAAGGAGCTCCACCCTGAATGATGTGCGTATATTTGTCTGTCTTAGACACAGAATCTACCGTCATTTCCGGAACATGTGGGTCAAGGTAGGACAGAAAAGGAGCTGAAACCAAAGTTGAAAATAGGAACTGTAGCCAAGGCTACCCCAGCTAACACTTGGCCCTTCTGATGTTTAATTGGGAACCATCTTCTTGCCACCCAGGTTTTAGCAGAATCAGAGCCTTCTGATAATCTCCCAGAATCTGAGTCTTCCTACCGCCTCACTCCAACTCGCTTTTTCTTTTCTCTGGTATATTTGTGCATGTGTGTAAGTCAAAGACTCAGGTTTGGTTTGGTGGTAAAAAGGGAACCACCAAAGTGGCAGAAAGTCCTCTTGACGAAACTCTTTAAAAACTGCCACGATTTTGCAGGCTAGCATTTAATAACACCACAGCCAATAAGTCCTTTTTTTTTTTCTTTTCGCCTAATCTATATCCATCTTTGATGCACTTTACAAATAAACTTTGACTTCCCACCCCAGGCCCCGAGTGCTGGATGTCCCAGGAAAATTTAAAATAGCAATTCAGTGCACAGAGTGGAACTGCCAGGAAGTTTGTTAACTTGCTTTGCGTGGCGATCCTCAGATAAAAGGTGCCATGTTTGTACAAAGCCTCACCAGTTCTTTTTTTTTTTAATGAATTAGTCCTATAATTAAACTCCTGCTAATAGTAATTGCAAAATACCCAATTCATTATTAAATAATTCCTATTCAGAAAAGACTAAGCCAACTCATTCACTTATTCTATCGTCGGACAGATGTGTACTCTATCTACAGACGCAGGACACCGAGCCGATCTGAGATAAAGGAGGATGGTACTTTCAATCCTCTGCACTGGAGAAAATGTGCTTTTGCACCACAGGTGTTGGTTGAAGGTGAGAAGCTGGAGTTTCATGGTTGCACATTAACTCTCTGACCTCCCCTAGATAGCCAGGTGACAGCTGCAGCGAGGTTCCTTTGAAGTGTGACATTCCTTCGGCACTTCAAAGGGCCCAGGCCTCTGAAGCAGGTATGTTTGCCCGCCACACCTGGTACCTGGCAACCCAGCCCCAGCAGCTGGCCCAGGATGACAGGAAGCTCCTGAGAACCAGCCAGGGGTTTCTCTAAGAAGTACGTCTGACTGATACAGCTCCAAAGGGAGACAGCAGGGCCCTAATGGGAATCAAAAGCTTCACTCTGTGTCCCTTGTCTAAGGACACAGTGCCTCCCCCACCCGGGTCAGAATTTCCCAGCTCAGAAAACATGGAGTATGGAATTAGACTTTGGCGGGAAAGTGCCCTTTGTGAAATTCACCCCTTACTCAAGGAGGCCAAAGATCTGAGCACATCCCTCCCTAAGGGGAGGCTCGGTCAGAAGAGAAATGCAGGCTGAGAGCTCCGCAGGCAAAGGGCAAAACACCGGTAATAATGAAGCAGACCCAGAACAGGAACAGGAGGATAAGCCTGGCCTCGGTCCAAGTTGGTGCAAAAGCACTCGGCTCATCCATTGCCAGTCACCCTGAAACCATCACCTTTCGGGGGTTCAGCTGAGCAACAGGATTACAGTCCCCTCTATGGAGAACGCCAAGACTGCGCGCTGTGGCGAAGGTGAAAAAACACGACCAAACTGCCGGAATTTATAGCCTGGTTGAGCCTGTCAGCAAGAGACCTCCTTGTCAGTCACTGTGCCCCTAGCTATCTGTTCAGGGGACCCTATCTGTTTGCTGACCTCAAGATCTCCGCAAATGGACTTACCTTTCCTGTCTCAGTTCCACCCCAGAGAGCCGCTCTGGGGATTCAATGCAGGATCGCGTGTTCAATAACTAGGACGGTGTCTGGCACTTAGCAACAGCTCAACAAATATTAGCTAATGTTCTTACAGGGAAGCAGGTAATGAGGGAGGATGTGGACCCGCCAAACCGCCGTCGCTCCCAGCTGCGAGTCGGACTGACTGTCAGGGAACTGTGTCTGCACTCACAGCTCTTGTTTCTGGAGGAAGAAAGGTCTCCGACAGCTGTCTGTGGTCAGGAGGAAGGGGAACGCTGTGACCGAGAACCCAGGGCCCGTTCTTCTCCCTCATCTGGCCTGAAACGGGTGCAATGGAGCCCACCCTGCTGCGGCTCGGCCGTGAGGGACAAAGCCCTGCTCAGATCCCAGCCACCTGGCTGCGAGCTGACAGCATCCAGCTCATGGGCTTTCTGCGAGGAGTAAGTGAGGTCAGGAAGGTGATGCTCTTAGTGGCTGGCACAAATTACTGACTCCGTAATGGTTCACTCCTCGTAGGTTAAGATACAGCCATTGTCCCCGACAAATCAAGGGATTGTTTCCCATCAACACCTCTATTCCTGTCGCTGAGCTCACTTTTCCACCTAAGGCAAGAGAACACCAGGCAGAAGAAGACAAAGGCAGGGGTTGAAGGGGCTCATTTAGCTTTGAGTCCTCACATGTATCAGAGACTGGCAGAAGGAGAATAGCTTTGGAATTCAGAAGGAGTTGGGTTTGAATTGGTTTTTGTTTTGTTTTGCTTTTGAGACAGAGTCTCACTATGTCACCTCGGGAGCAACTTCAAATTCTCGGGCCTAAGCGAGTCTCTTGCCTTAACCTCCCAAGTAGCTAGGACTACAGGCTCCCGCCACAACACCTGCCTATTTTTTTTATTGTAATTCTCATTTTTGTTTGGCAGGCCTGGGCTGGGTTCGAACCCGACAGCCCCGATGTATAGGGCCAGCACCCTAACCACTGAGCTATAGGCACCAAGCTAGGGTTTGAATCTTGACTTCACAACGTGCTACCCAAGTTACATAATCTCTCTAAGTCCCAGCATTCCCACTGATAAAACGGAGAGAGGAGCTGTGAAATGGCGCACAATATATGTAAAAAATCTAGCCCAATATACGTAGTTTAACATAGCTAATGACGTACATTCATAGTAGCAACTTTCTCTCTTGATTTTCCCTTCATGCATTTTATATATCCCCTTTTAAGGGGTACTTTGTAAGTTGTAAAGGCTGTAAAAATCGGCTTGCAAAAGTAGCATGAGATCACTTAACAGCAAACTTCATCGCTTTTCTCCAGAAAGGATGATGAGCCAGCCTGAGCTACACAGTGGGTAGGTGGCACTACCCACTGTGGCAGTGGGTAGGTGAGGGAGAAAAGCAGAAACTTACTTTGGTTAACACCAACCTTTCTTTTTCTCCCACTACCTCCCCATAACTTTCTTTGTTCCCATTACCAATCAGGCAGTGCCTTCTAGGCCTTTAAAACACACATGCACATACACATACACGCATGTACACACACACACACACACACACCTACATCCTTGAATTTATCTCCCCCTCTATTCTTCATATAGGTAGGTGTGTGGTAGAAATAGCCTGACACATCTATGATCTTCCAAAAAGGCCAATCTCCTGTTGACCTTGACCCAATTTTGCTAAGGCTGTTTCTACTTTTTTTGCCAAGGCCAAGGAGTGCACAATCTCTTACCTAAATCTCATAAAACACCCCCTGCCCAGACTCTACTCCAGCACACTTCTTCTCTGTTGTTGATCTCAATTGTTGCCATAAGGATGTGAGTCTAATATTTTAACCACCTGCTCCCCCAGTGAACAATGACTGTGTGAGGTGGGAGCTATCACCATGACACTGTTACTATCATCTTCATAGCTTGCCCTTATTCAGGCACTTGATGGTTTTATTTCTTCTGGGAACCCCTTGAAGTATTATATTTCCAATTTGCAAAAAGAACATTGAGACTCAGAAAACTAAAATATAGCAACTCTGGGAATTCAGACAGGTTAGTTCATTTATTCATATATCCATCAATTCATTCCCTTAACATTGCCTTAACTATTCAAATAGTTACTATATTCACTGGTCACCAAGAGAGCTGGGTATTACCAGTTATCAATATTACTAGTTATCAACAAACAAGACAGCCCCGAGCACAGTGGTTCGTGCTTGTAATCCTAGCTCTCTGAGAGCCCAAGGCAGGTGCATTACGTGAGCTCAGGAGTTCGGGACCACCCTGAGCATGAGTGAGACACTGTCTCTACTAAAAATAGAAAAACTAGCCAAATTTAGTGTTGTATGCCTGTAGTCCTAGCTACTTGGGAGGATGAGGCCAAAGGATTGCTCAAGCCCAAAAGTTTGAGGTTGCTGTGAGCTATGATGCCATGGCACTCTGCCCAGGGAGACAGAGTAAAACTTCGTCTCAAAAAAAAAAACAAAAAACCAGGATGGACACCAATTCTGCCCTAGAGGGAATGGTGTTCAGCCTCATGGCCAAGCCCGTTTCTTTGCATTCGCATAGATGGTGTCTCAAATCAGAGACCTCTAAGGGTTGTCCCAGTGAGCAGAGCACGCCTTAACCTGCAAAAGGACTGGCTTTCGCCATCTACCTCATCTCACCTTTCACAAGCAAGAGGAAAAACCTCTGAATAGTTCTAGAAAAATCAGACTCCCTTCTGGAAGAGCCACTTGAGAAGGCTGGAGCCTCTGCATTCAATTTGAGCAGGGCACTAACAGTGGCCGTCTGTGACGGTCTGTCAGAAGCCACCGACCACGCCATCTATTCCTGCAGGCTCCATCCTGCCTGAAGGATGGTGATTAGCATTCCTGAAGGAGAGAAGCGTTTCTGACAGCCAGGAGGGTTCACTTCTTGTCAGACTGACTCTGTCCCCCACACAGCCAGGCCACACAGCCACACAGGCCACATAGGTCCTATCTAGGACCTCGTTTGCTTTCAGAAACACCAAGACGTTCATGGCACCATCTCCTCGTCCGGGACGAGTGCAGGGTCCATCTCCAGGGACACAGAAAGCATGCTGTGGCAGGTGCCCTCTGAGATGGGCGGCTCTGTCCCTCCTGCCCCACAAAAACCACTACTTCCTACAGGTCCCAAATGCCCCCCAAATGCTCCAACCTTTCCTTGTGCACTTAGTGAGAAAATCCTAGGTGCACACTCTTCTGAGAGATCATATGCACACCGAGCCACATCTTCTCCTGGGGACAGACGGGGGTGGGAGTGATAGGGGACCATGCAGCTCTTTGTGGCAGCTAGAATTGAAGGAGAATTTGGAAAATAGACAAAAGTACTGAGGATCCAAGCACAGACATTGCTCATGTCACCCGCTCCCTGTCTCAAATTTGGGACTGGTTTTTTAAATCCCAAATACTTCAAACCAAGGGCAAAGGAGGTTGAAATAGAAGATGCCATTTTTTTCCCCTGCTCTTTACTGACAGAATTCTTCCGCAGATAAAATTTTGGCACATTTGAGAAAGTAAATACGATTTTTTATAGTACCAAGCCGTTAGATATTTTCTAGTTCTCAGAAGATTTATTGTAAGGCGTTCACACACATATAATTCCAAGGAAACAACCTGAGTTTCAGAAAAGAGGCATCCCCTGGTAATGTTCATAAGAAAATATGGCCTGTCTTCCACCATAAAATGGCTTTCTCTTAATACTCATTAAAATGTGATTTGCTTTCCGCTCGCAAATCTCGAAAGCAGATTCTGCTCCCCCAGTACTGTTTTTTGTGTGTTAAGTCACTTTTTCTGACACTTTATAGTGTGTGTTTGAATGTGAGGCACAGCTGGTTTGGCCAGTGGGGGTTTCTGGCTTGACTTCACAAGAAAATACAAAACAAAATCCTCTAAGATTTACAAGAGGTGTTCTATTTTCACGTCATGGTAAAATCGCATGTTGTGGAATAATGAAAAGGAAGTGAAGAAGGCAGGTTGATGAAACATTGGCCTCACAGTTTGGAAGAGCAGAGCCTGGGCAGTTTCAGACCATGGTCACATTTTAAAGGAAAGGTGCCCGTCTCCATAGATGTACTTGACCCATCTGTCCTTGTTAAAGAATCACCAAGGCTAATTATGTAAACTTGAGAGAAAGAGCGTTCCAACTCAAATTGTATGTAACAAAGTTTGGGGGGTGGTGATTGCAAGACAATGGTCATTTTTAAGGGAGATTATTTTCAGAATGCTGACCCCATTTTCCTCTTGCTCACAGGATAGGTCTGAACTGGTAACAATCTATATGGCCTAATAACCAATCAGGTCAAGTTTCTATCAACTCAGAACATACAGAACCATCAGGGAAATTAGTATAAAAGACGCCACATTATTAAAGCCAGCCTCAGCTTAATGTTCCAGTAATGCCTTCCCTCCATGGGGCTTATTTTCCAGACAGCTCTTTAAATAAGGGCATAATAGTTGACCATGACAGCTAAGATGTATCAACAGATTAATGTGAATCAGGCACTCTGCTAACCACTTAACTGTTGGTAAGTCTTTTAATTCTAGCAACAACCCTGTGTGCAGGTGTAATGATTATTACCATTGTACAGATGAGTAAGCCCAAACTTGGAAAGTTAAGTGATTGGTCATGGTGACACAATTGGCAAGGAACAAGCCAGGATGAAACAGCTAAGGAAGAAAGTTTTGGACGGGCTCATGACTAGATATCATCATGAATATTATCAGGCCTTTGCTGGTGTTGTCTGCAATCAAGAGGCAGGAAAGGTAAGACCTCAACCAACCTTCACGCACAATGAAGTGATCTAGGTAATCCAGGGACTCTTGAAAGGTCTTTGAAATCTTTAGTTACCCTGACCACACCGACCACGAATTACAGAAAGTGCCTATTAAGTCTCTCTGTGCTCCTGTGAGCATTCCCACTGTTCTAAGTATATTGCTCATGTAATCCTCACATACACCCAGTGAAGTGGGTGTCGTTATGATCCCTTTGTACAGACCTGGAACCACAGGAAGACAGAGGATAAATAACTTCTCAAGTTTAGATGGCCGACAGATGGTTTCCCCAGGATTCCATCCTAGGCTCTTCTGGCTTCAGAACTCAGGGAAAGGACACCTAGGTTTGGTTCATCCCTCAGCCCCAAGCCTGGAACATGCATGTGGTGAATGATAATGAATAACTGTTGCTTAATAATTTTTGTCACACTAACCTGGTAGTGCTGTCAGACATGCATGTGGGTCACAGACTCGCCTGTTTCCCTAATGATATACACGTTTGCAGCCCTTCCAGAGCTGTGATGTCTCAAAAGAAGAAATAATCCCTGCGGGAAAGTTCTATGCTGTTACTCTCTTCTCTACTCACTTTTCTCTATGTCTAGCTTTCTCTTCTCGGGAGGACTTTCCTGTCTCTGAGACAGAATCCACGTGCTGTGCAACCAGCGATCATGTCATTTACTGTGCACCCAGCCCACCTGGGATCCTGTGGGGAGACAGGTTCTGATCTGGCAGGTCTGGGACCTAAGATTCCACATTTATAACACACTGATCCCCAGTGACGTGGATGTTCTTAGCCACGCACTGAACTTTGAGAAGAGCAAAGTCCTGCGTCCCTTCACTGCCTATAATGTCAGTTGAGGCCTCCCTCAGCTGCTAGACTCTGAGTTTCTGGTAACCAGGAATGCTTTCTTTTCTTTGTTTCTTTTTTTGGTTTGAGACAGGGTCTCACTCTGTTACCCCAAGGTAGAGCGCTATGGCTTCAGCCTCCCTCACAGCAACCTCAGACTCCTAGGCTCAAGCGATCCTCCTGCCTCAGCCTCCCAAGTAGCTGGGAGTACACAATGCCCAACTAATTTTTCTAATTTTTCTAATTTTTAGTAGAGACAGGGTCCTAATCTTGCTCAGGCTGATCTTCAACTCCTGAGCACAAATGATCCTCCCTCCTCAACCTCCCAGAGTACTAAAATTACAGTGTGAGCCACAGCCTCCAGCCCAGGAGCTTTCTTACTCTTGCTATATCTATAAAAAATTCAACATTAACTATTTCAAAGCACTCTTAAAATGAGGGCAACCTGTTGGCTTCTCACACAGTCCTGTGAAATCTGGAGAAACAATTTTACTTCTCTGCTAAGGAGGCTTGGAGAACTTGAAACACTTGTCCAGAGTTACCAGACTCTCCCAAGCTCTCGCCACGTTCACTCTGGTCAGTGACCATCATTCCTAGGTGGTAGCAACTCCTGGAGGGCACCAGGACATGAGTGTGGGTGGACATCTCCAACAGTCACAGGGACCCGGAAATACCTGGTCAGTGAGTCCCTGTGGCACCACCGCTCTGGACAGGCCAGCACCATAAAGAATTGCTTCACGCAAAATGCCAGGAAGGGAAACTGAAGATTATGCCCAAACCTTGGCTTGAGAAGCAGCACAAGGGCAGCGCCTGTGGCTCAGTGATTAGGGCACTGGCCCCATGTACCGAGGGTGGCGGGTTCAAACCCAGCCCAGGCCAAACTGCAACAAAAAAATAGCCAGACGTTGTGGTGGGCGCCTGTAGTCTCAGCTACTTGGCAGGCTGAGGCAAGAGAATCGCCTAAGCCCAAGAGCTGGAGGTTGCTGTGAGCTGTGATGCCATGGCACTCTACCAAGGATGACTGTCTCTAAAAAAAATAGAGAGAGAGAGAAAAACAGCACAGGACTCGGGTCCAGTCCCTGCCCTGTTGGCTCTAGGGCCATGACAAGTTACTTCACCCTTTTCTGCCTTCCTCTGCCAACGGAAGACGTGGCCCACTGACGGGGAGGGTGAAGAAGGGCTGGGTGAGCTCAGCGAATGGCCGGCCGCTCTGTCATCACCCCCAGCTCTGGGTCCTGCACGTTGCTCACCTCACACACGGTGACGGGGCGAGATGCTCCAATCAGTAGTCACCTCCCACCTGAGGCAGAGGAGGCCCTGTCCTGCAAGCCAGCACGCTCAAAGGTGACCTTGGTCTTCAGGCCCGTTTCCCCAGCCCCCTCCACACGCGTACCCTCCCTTCCTCATGCCCTCCCACCACCCTGAACCACCATTTCACCCCAAAACTGGGAGCAGAAGGATGGGGGAGGCACCAGGGGGTCTCTTTCTTTAACAAAACTCACCACTATCTCCCTCTGGAACAGCTGCCACGACATCTTAAACCCTCCCAGGACGCTTGTCTGTGTTTTGACAGGACACTGTGTCTCGCCCTAGGAAAAAGCTCAAAGGGGTGGGCCAGAGTGGGGGAGAGGTTCCTTCCTAAGGCGCGGCCCTGTCCCTAGAAAGGCCCCGTTTCACGTTTCCTACCCGCACCTGCGCCCCATCCCAGGGGCAGATCCCCCACTACAGGCCGGTCAGCACTGACTCTCCGCGTTACGCTGCCATTTTTCATTTTTGCATGTGGCAAAATGTCCGTGCACCTCTGACAGATCTGGGGAGTCTGGGGGAGGCGCCCGCCTGGGGCGCGCACGGCTGCCCCAGCTCCTGCGCCTGCTCACGGCCAGTCGCCTTGGAGGTGCCCGGGCCGCCCCCGTTCAGTCCTTCCACTTCACCATGCAGGGCAAAAAGCTCTTTCGGGACACCCCCCCCCTTCCAGACCACAGCTGCCCCCAGAGGGTAGAAAAGAGCCACGATTGACAAAGCAGGAGTTCACAGTCAATTCTTAAGTGAAGGAGCCATCCCACCAGGTACATTACGGTAATTTCCTAGTATGTAAAATGAGATGGTCAGCTTTTGTTCCCTTTTTTAAGACAGAATCTTACTCTGTCATGCTGCGTAGAGTGCGGCTGTGTCATAGCTCACAGCAACCTCCAACTCCTGGGTTCAAGCGATCTTCCTGCCTCAGCCTCCTGAGCAGCTGGGACTACATGTGCCCCCACAGCAGGGGCCTCACTCTTGCTCAGGCTGGTCTCTAACTCCTGAGCTCAAGGGATCCTCCTGCCTGGGCCTCAGCATGGGTGAGCTACCATGCCTGGCCTCAGATTTTGTTCTGATAGCAATTTTTTCTTCCTCTGCCCTTACCTGCCAACGCCCCAGCTCTGAATCACACGTAGGCCCCTCTCCCAAGCTAAGGCAGGAGTCACTTGAAGGCAGGGTCCAGGCCACGTTCCTCTATCTCTAGGCACTAATAGGGTGCCGGACAAAAGGCAGTGAGAAGGAAGAGGACTTGGGCACAGGGCCCTCCTCGTCACCCCTCTTTGGCAACCAGTCCCCCCAAGTTTGGGTAATTCCAGCCTCCTGGGAACTTCCACTTGCCAGATTCTGAGGCAATATGAGATGAGCTGTGCCAAACATCAGAGATGACAGATTAAATAGGCCTCAACTTTTCACTGCACTTACAAAATTACTTTTCAAAATTGACTTTGCTCTTTTATTTTTAAGAGATGGGGATCTCACTATGTTGCCCAGGCTGGCCTCAAACTCCTGGGCTCAAGCCATCCTCCTACCTCAGCCTCCTGAGTGACTGGAACTATAGATGCATAACGCTCGGTCCAGCTACTGATTTTGCTTTTTATCTAATTCAAAATGTCTATACATGCATCATTAACTTTTTTCTTTTTTTTTTTGAGATAGAGTCTCACTATGTTGACCTCAGTAGAGTGCCGTAGTGTCTCAGCTCACAGCAACCTCCAATTCTTGGGCTTAAGCAATTGTCTTGCCTCAGCCTCCCAAGTAGCTGGGACTACAGGTGCCCGCCACAACACCCGGGTATGTTTTGTTGCAGTTGTCATTGTTGGTTAGCCGGACCAGGCTGGGTTCGAACCCCCCCACTTCAGTGTATGTGGCTGGCGCCATAAGCACTGTGCTATGGGCACTGAGCCCATTAACTTTTTCTTATTTACTCAGAATTTATTAAAAGTGACATTTGCAACTTGAGAGCCAGGGTTTCCACGTACATTTGGTTGGGACAATTATGCTGCCTAATAAAATTAATGGAAATGATTTAGGAATCGTGGTCAAGAAAAAAAAGATTTAGTCTTCATTTCAATTCAATCACCAAGTCTATATATCCTTATATTTTTTTTAAAAAGATATAAAAATATGACATTGTTCACTGTTTTTATCTCAAAAACTGTTGAGATTTTTAATCTGAATTTCCAATTAACTTCAAGTCTCTATGAGGCAGCCTTCTCTGGTGAAGAACATGAACTTTAGAATCAAGCAGTCCTGGGTTCAAATCCTGACCCTACAAACTTAACAGAGGGGTCATTCCTATACAGAGTTCTGGGTTATATCAACCTGGAAATTTCTGATTTAGTTGAGATTGGGGACTGGCAATTTATTTTTCTAACTCCCAATTTTGAAATAATTTTAAACCTAAAGAAAAGTTGTAAAAACAACATAGAGCGTTTCCATAGATCCTTTATCTGGCTTCCCTACCATTACCAGCATCTTTGTGTGACCAGCATACAATTGCAAAACTAAGGGAACATTGGGATAACGCAGCACTGGCTTAGGGTGATACTTGCTCGGCTCCCACCAGTTTTCCACTCAAATCTTTATTCCTTTCCAGCATTTCACACTGTTTGGTTGTCACCTCTCCCCCCCAGTCTTTCCTTGACTTTCATGACCTTGCCACTTTTGAAGACAAGAGGTAGATAATTCATAGAATGCTGCTCAATTAGTGTTTGTTTGAAATTTTCCTTTTTTTTTTTTTGGAGACAGAGTCTCACTTCTTCACCCTTGGTAGAGTGCTGTGGTGTCATAGCCCACAGCAACCTCAAACTCTTGGACTTAAGTGATTCTCTTGTCACAGCCTCCCGAGCAGCTGGGACCACAGGCACCTGCCCAGCTACTTTAGAGGCAGGGTCTCACTCTGGCTCAGGCTGGTCTCAAAGCCATGAGCTCAGACAATCCCTGGTCTTGGCCTCGCAGAGTGCTGGGATTACAGGCTTGAGCCATCACGCCCGACCCTAGTGTGGTATTTTCTTAAGATTAATGTTTGATGTGTTTAGTGACATGAAGTGCCCTTCTCAATGCATCATATCAGGGGCACAAAATAGCATTACGTTCACAATTGGTGACATTAGCCTGGATCTCTCGGTTGAGGTCTTGTCTGCTGGGTTTCTCCACTGTAAAGTTACTATTTTTCCATTTATAATTCATAAATTCACAATTCTCCTCTTAAGGGAGATATCTTACTTTGAGGCGCCGTGTTTCTTGTCAAACTTTCCCACATTGACGTTTGCGCCGATATTACTGTGATTTCCTAACGGTGATTTTCTGTTCCCTGCATCCCTTCTACATTAATTAGTCAGAACCTGTAAGAAAGAGTTCTGGAAGGGAGAGTTGTCCCCTCTGTTCAATTCATTTATTTATTCCTTCCTTAGCAATATCAGTATGAGCTCTTGGATATTTATTTTATTCTGAATTTTAATTCAATGCCATCATTATCTTGTCATTTCAGATAATCTAATTTTCTAAAGCTGGTAAGGAAACCATTCCCTCAGCTTCTTTAACTCCATTTCCTTGTCTGTAAAGTGAAGATAACAGCAACTCTGGTCTGACAGTGTTACTGGGAGGGTTCATAACCTTATATGTGTAAAGCCTTCAGCTCACTGCACAGTAGACAGTCAGCTTTGAATACATGTTACCATATTGTCATGATAGTCATCACATAAATGCACGTGTTAGATACAGAGAGAAACTTGCAGCATCGTGAAGTTTGGTCCATCATAAAATAGAAGTTAGGAAGACAAGTCAGGCAGGAATTCCATTCTGGATGTAGAAGAACAGAACTAATTCTGCCGCTAACCACTGACACTGGGCAAATCACTTTCACATCAGAATTCTATTTCTTTATGGGTAAATACTGGAAATCTCCCCAATTCTAACATTCTATGATACCAAACTATCTCAGATATACGAAGATAGTTGGTAACTCACACAAACTCGGGAAACAGATCAAGGATCCTTCTACGATAACTTGGAAAAGACACTTAAATCCATAAAAAACATACTCCAAGAATTGGTTGCCAATGTAGACACAGAAATGAGAAGAATAAGGGTACTTTCTTTTTTTTTTTTAATTTTTTTTACATGTATTTTATTATTCTTCATTACATTATTCCCCCCCACCTCCTAGTGGTAAGACAGAATTTATTTACAGAAAAGAATACAGAAAATACTAAAGCTCCTGGTAGAGGGAGAGAATTCAAGTGGGGAGAGAAACGCTCTCTCCGTTTCTCTCCCGGTCTTTCCCCATCTCCTCCTTTAGGCCTTTAGTCTCAGGGTATATATAGGTGTATGGGTTCCTTGGCCAGGAAACGAATGAATACAGTCCCTTCCACCCAGGGCAAGGTGAATGAATGTATCAATGAATGGATACAGTCCATTCATGGAATTGAGGTGTAGGAAATTCACAAGAAATTGACCTAGGCACAGGAAATGGGGGTTCCACATTTAGCCCTAATTGTGAAGTGAAGGTGACACCAAGGCACAGGTGTCTCCTTGGCATTTGTCCAGCCTTTTTGGCTATTGGAGCCTCTGGTGGAGGTTGGAGGTCCTCCTCCTTGCCTGTCATTCAGCCCGCTGGATCTTCAGCTGGCTGCTGCAGCACCGACACCGCCAAGGAGGAGGCGGCAGGTCCGCCATTTCTGCTGAGCTGGCTGGGGCGCCAAATGTCCTGCATCAATTCTCCCTCTCTGAGTAGAAACTCTAACTGCTGTTAGGGAAAAGGGGTAAAGACTCAATCTAACTGCTTCCTGCTGAATCGGGCGATGATAGAAGGGGGCAGTTAGGGTTTCTCCGGAGGGAGAGTGATACAGGGGTTCATGGACTGGGACCATCTTTATTGCGTGTGGCTTGATGACATTTCTGGAAAACATAAATCTGATTAGTGTAATCAGTAATAGGCAAAGGTAGAACAGCGTCAGGTCAGAAGCACTTATTCAGTGATGCTAAAATAAAACCATATTAGGATTTTTCTTGCTGTTTCCTAAATAATAACTTCAAACTTTCTTTTGGCTCACGAGTGTAGGTGGTCTGTGGTTGGCTGTCTTCATTGCCTGCCTCTGTAGAAGATGGAGGGTTCCAGGACTTTACTCGTGAATGATGTATGCGGGAATCGACTCCTATAACTTTAACAGTAGAAGAAGACAAGATAACAGGAAAGGGGACTGCCCAAGTTGGGGTCAGGGAAAGTGAATTAGAGGGAAAAGTTTTGATCATGACTAGATCTCCAGGAGGGAAAAGTTCCTGTTTTAGTTAGTATGTCCCTCCCTAAACGGGGAGCAGGACTTTCAGGGATGATTAGGGAGGCATGAGAGAACAGCAAGTCATCCCAATTGCAGCTTAGAGGCTGGGAGAAAAATTTGGTAGCTGTCCAGACCTCCCCTGCATGAATTAAAGACTTAAAGTCAGACTCAAAGCTATGAAACTTCTAATAGAAAACATTGGGGAAACACTCCAGGACATTGGTCTAAATTTTTTTTTTTTTTTTTTTTGCATAAGACATCAAAGGATGTCAGGCATCCAAAGCAAAAATAGACAAATGCGATTTCATCAAGCTAAACACCTTCTGCACAGCAAAGGAAACAATCATAAAAGTTAAGAGACAACCCACAGAATGGGAGAAAATTCTTGAGAACTATTCTTCTTTTTCTTCCATTCTTGAGATACTTTGCTAAGAAGAATATGTTCCAGCTCCATCCATGTAAACACAAAAGAGGTAAAGTCTCCATCTTTCTTTAAGGCTGCATAGTATTCCATGGTATACATGTACCACAATGTATTAATCCATTCGTGGGTCGATGGGCATTTGGGCTTCTTCCACGACTTAGCAATTATGAATTGGGCTGCAATAAACATTCGGGTACATATATCTTTATTATGATGTGATTTTTGGTCTTCAGGATATATACCCAATAAAGTAATTATAGGATCGAATGGAAGATCTAGTTTTAGATCTCTAAGTATTCTCCAAATATCTTTCCAAAAGGAATGTACTAGTTTGCATTCCCACGAACAGTGTAGAAGTGTTCCTCTTTCTCCACATCCACGCCAACATCTCTGGTTTGGGGATTTTGTTATGTGGGCTAATCTTACTGGAGTTAGATGATATCTCAAAGTAGTTTTGATTTGCATTTCTCTGATCATTAAGGATG
>CAUYON010061026.1:0-11643 GCA_963573935.1 Arctocebus calabarensis
TGGCTTGGTGGCCCAGTCTGGGGCCCCAGGCAACACTCAAAAAACCCCACACTTCTGCCCAGGTTCTCCCAAGGCAGTTCAACCAAGTGCCAAGTCCAAAAGAAACCCAAACGGCTTACAGGCAAGGCCCTTCCAGCCTGCAGTCCCACTGCTGTCCCACCCACAGCTGCCAACAGGATCAGACCGAATGAATGGACCCAAACACTTGCCCAATCTCCGCCACTTTAGCCTTCCTCAGGGTGTCCAGAAGCCTCACGCTGTCTCCCTGTGTCCCCAAAGGGAAGTTTCTGGGCAGATCCCACCTGGCAGAAATGCCTGAAGTCCTCTCTCCCCAGTCTCACCGTGCCCAGCCGCAAGGAAGCTGTTACTCGTCCACCCCTGATTCATGTTTTAAAGGAGCCATTATGGCTACCTTGTGGAGAACAGTTTATATTTTTGAATGGATGACTGTTATTTCTTGAAGAAATTGTATGTAAGCCTAGGTACTTATAGGCTTACAAATACTAGTTATAATCTATAAACTGCAGAAACCATTATTCTCTTAACCACAGATTTCCTAGATTGCTATGCCAAGGTGAAGGGAGATTTATTGGCATGAAAGAACTAAACCATGATTCCATTAGGAGGACTGACAGTAGTATCTTTCCCAGTAAATAGCTGGGTCTAAACATAAAAGGGAAAATGACATTACCCCCTTAAACAATACTGCAGACCCTGGTTAGTGCGCACCTATGAACATTGTATTGGTTCTCTTGATTCTGAGGGTGTCTTAAGCAAGTCGAGTTCAGTCCTTGTTATTTCTTATAGCTGTTGTCCAGTCATGGGCAATGTATATGCTCCAGTTCAGCAAAAACCCCTGCTGGGTTTAGGGTTGAGGGTCCACAGTGGGTCTTGACCATGTGCTGCTAGAAGAATTAGCAAAATGATAGGAGCATTTTGTTGAACAAGTAGGAACTTTGTCAAATCCAAAGTGGTTTATGAAAAGCAAGCTATGTTTTTTTCCCCTCAAGCTAAATTTTATTAAAAAGGGCTGTCAAATGACATTTTGGGCAGAAGTTAATTTTTTAAAAAAATAAAACACAAAAGGAAGAGTCTTCAAGTGCTTAGCCGAGGAGCAATTTAATAAAATCACAAGTGGTGAAGCCATCAACAACTAGGAACTACAATTCTGTGATTAGGTGTTGGTTTTGCAACCCCTTAGGCTGGGCATTTCCTTTGCATTTGGGTTCATCCTGGAGGCCTGGATAAGTTTTATTGATGGCTTTGCAAGCACAAGATAGATTGTAATTTAGTAGAGGTTTTGAAGGGACAATAGCGAATGTGGAAAAGAATGATTGGGTCAGGGGACTTCTAAGGTCTATTTCAAACCTAAAATTCAATTACTATGGGAGAGAATCTTGAATGTGAAGTCCAGAGGTCTTGAGCTCTGCTTTCTATAATCGAATCTGGTTCAATTCGAAATTCATCTATAGAACACTTACAGGATTTCTGTATGAATTTGAGGAAACCAATTTTCCTTTTGAGGAAAGAACGTGTCAGCCCTTGAACATTCAATTAAATCTTCTTTTAATGGTAGAAAAAAATGTGCAAAGAAAAATTCAGAGATAGCAGTGGTCCAAAATAATGGTGAAGATAGAAATCTGTGTTGTACTCAGTAGTTACTAGACATACATGAATACTGAACATTTGAAAGGTGACTATGTGACAGAGGAACTGAATTTTTAATTTTCTATAATTTTAATTAAGCTACACTTAAATTTATATAGCCCCATGTGGCTGGTGGCTAATCCTCTGGATTGTAACAATTCTAAGACAATCTGAATTGCTTAATACCAAATCACACAAAAGGATTAAAAATGCAAATATTCCTATTTTACCCTAAGTAAGTACGGCTGCTTAGCCACATGTAATCTCCAATCCTGGTATGTATGTGTGCGTGTATGTATATATTTTCTATATCTCTAGCTATGCCTGTCTGTCTGTGTGTCTATCTGTCTCTCTATTTATCTGTCACTTATCAATTGAATGTCTTCGTTAGTGCATTTTGGAATGTGTGGGGAAAGGAGACATGTAAAGCATTAGAGGACAGAAAGAATACGATGTAAGTTCTTTGTGTGAGTTTCAACAATGACATTATCATGATTTCTTCCAAAAAGAGAAATAGGAAAAAGAAAAAAGGACATAGAGAAGTGTGAATAAGTTATTTGTTTAGTTTTGACACCTCCTGAGGGCAAACCAGCTTTCACGGTTCCTGGACATGCATTTGGAAAATGGAAATCATACGCTCGCTAGAAGCAATTGTGCTTCCTCCATTCAGTATTTCAAAACAATAATTGCCAGGTCTTTTGGTCTTTGCTGACACTTTGTGCTCTGTAAAATATAGACAAAGGCAAAAAAGCATGTGTGTAACAGTGGAGTCCCAGATTCACTTTTCATAACTCTGATGCTTTTTTGGTAATGACTTTGAGGAATGAAGACTGTTAAAAAGAGTGGTAAGAAAGGGGTGATGAGTGCAGTTTAATAACAGCTGTAAGAGATTATGGTGTTAGCTTAGTGGGCATAGAGTAGAAATAAGATGCTTGGAAGTTTTGGCAAAGGACTAATTTCTTCCTTTATCTTCCCTGAACATGCCATTATGTTAGGATTCTTGAACTTAAAACTGAAATAATTATAATTTCAGAATCTCTCTCCTCTGGTTGACTTTCTTCATGGGCTGATATAATTTTTCTAGTTTGAACCTTATTTATTTATTTATTTCTATTTTAGTAGATTTAGAAGGTACAAATGATTTTTTTATTATATGGATGAATTGTATAATGCTGAGGGCTTTGGGGGTACCCATCATCAGAACAGTGTACATTGTACTTAATAAGTAGGGTTTTATCCTTTACCTCCCTCTCGGCTCCCCTTCTTCTTAGTTTTCAATGTCCATTACCCTGCTCTGTGACTCCTGCTTATCAGTGAGAACACGTGGTATCTGCTTCTTCATTCCTGAGATATTTCACTTAGGATAATGGTCTCTAGTTCCAACCAGGTGGTTGCAAAAGACATTATTTCATTCCTTTTTTTGGCTGAATAGTATTTCATGGTGTGGAGTGCTACATTTTCTTTATCCACTTATCATTTGATGGGCACTTAGGTTGATTCCACATCTGCACTGTTGTGGATTGTGCTGTGATAGAGTTTTGGGTGCAGCATCTTTTTGATTTAGTGACTTTTTTGTTGTTGCTGTATTTGCTTGTGGAGTCTTAGTCATAAATTCTTTGCCTAGGCTAATGTCCAGAAGAGTTTTTCCTGTTTTCTTTGACAATTATTATGCTTTCAAGTCTTACTGTTAAGTCTTTAATCTACTGTGAATTAATTTTTTGTATAGGGTGAAAGATAGCAATCCAGTTTTATTCTTCTGCATGCAACTATCCAGTTCTGCAGCACCATTTTTTAAATAAGACTTCCTTGCCCCAGTGTATATTTTTGTCAGCATTGTCAAAAATAGATTGGTTGTAGGTCTATGGCTTTATCTCTGGGTTCTCTATTTAGTTCCATTGGTCTATGTTTCTACTTTTATACCAGTACCAAGAAGATCTGGTTACTACAGCCTTGTCATATAATTTGAAGTCAGGTAATGTGACATCTCCAGATTTGTTGCTTTTGCTTAGGATTGCTTTAGCTATTCAGGCTCTTTTCTTGGTTCCATGTGAAGTTTAGAGTTCATTTTCTAGATCTGCAAAAATGACTTTGGCATTTTGATGGGAATTGTGCTGGATCTGTAAACTACTTCAGGCAGTATGGACATTTTAACAATTTTGAGTTTTCCAATCCATGAGCACAGAATGTTTTTCCGTTTGTTTGTATCGTGTGTGACTTCTTTCATTAGTGGTTTGGAGTTCTCCCTATAGGGTTCTTTTACCTTCTTGGTTAAGTATATTCCTAGGTATTTTATTTTCTTTGCAGATATTATAAATGGTATTGAGTTCTTGACATGGCTCTCAGTTTGATTGTTATTAGCATACAGAAATGCTACTGATTTCTGTACATTGATTTTGTAACCTGAGACAAATTTATTTATCAATTGTAGGAATCTTTTGGTGGAGTCTTTAGGATTTCTTGGTATAAGATCATATCATTGGCAAACAGGAATAGTTGGCTTCTCATCACTTGCAAAATCAAAACACTTCTCAGAAACATATGCTTCTCATAATTTTCCCCTGAAATATTCCTAATAGCAAAAACATGAACTTTAATCTTGAGAAATCTAAGGTGTGGCCTGAAGCTGATTATAACACATAGAACCCTCTTTAGAATTCTTGTGTTTAATCTTAAAAATTTATGTGATTATCACACTTAAATAATTCTGTATTTCTCTGATTTTAAAAATAATATTTTCAAATACTATTAAGAGAAAATGAACCTTTGCAAAGATATTTTCTGCTCAAATTCCTGTTCGTTTGAGTGTATTATTTTGTATAAAATATTATATTGAGTTTGCCAATTTCAGAGAATTGGCCTGAATTAAAGAGCTATGTAATGGTGCATTAGATTTGCCTCGTAGACTCTATCTCTGCTGCTTCTTGGTGTCACATTATTTCAATAACTCGGATTTAAAGAAATACATAAAATAAACAACATATCCCCTCTTCACTGTTATAGAAAATTTTCAGGGTGATCCTTAGAAAGAGAAGCCAAAATGTTGTCAGAGAGGTAATCATGAGTAGTGAGTTTAGCTGCTTTTGGTAGATATTTTGATAACAGTACATACTTCCCTGAGAAGCATGAGGGTTGAATATTGTGTGTATGGGAGCATTTCTGATTTATGAGTTGAATCTCTTCTATTGTGTCAAGAAAGCATTCCTCAGAGGGCATGATTAGAAGAAAGTTGATGTTTTTGACCTTATATTTTACCACTGGTAATTTTAATCCAGTTAAAATGAACCACCCATCCTAGTTCCCATAATTTACTTTCTTATCTAACTCTCAAATTTATTTTTCTCTTTGCATTTGAACATTTTTATTATTAACATTTATAGCTGTTAAAATTATTATTTTTAATTGACAACCAATAATTTTAAATAGTTGTGGGGTACACTGTGATATTTTGACCCACGGGTAATGATTAAATCATGATAATTAGTATATCCATCACCTCAGACATTTATGATTTCTTTGGGTTTGGAAACATTCAAAATCCTCTCTTTCAGCTATTTGAAAATATGTAGCAAATTATTGTTAATTATAGTTGCCCCACAGTGCTATAGAACACTAGAACCTATTCCTCCTATCTCACTGTCTTTTCTTACCAATTAACCTCCTTTTGGCTGTGCCTCCTTCGTTTGGAGGTACCAGCAGCCAGCAGGCTACTCTCTATTGTGAAATCATCTGTTCTAGCTTTCCCATGTGAGTGAGAACATGTACTATTTCTCTTTCTGCACCTGACTTATTTCACTTAACATAATGTTCTCCAGTCTCATCTGTTTTTGCAAATTATAAGATTTTGTTATTTTTTATGGCTGAATAGTATTCCACTGCACATTATACCACATAGACCTATTTTCTTTACCTATTCATCTGCTGATGGACACTTACGTTGATTTCATATTTTAACTACTGTGAATAGTGCTGCAATAAAAATGGGATGCAACCTCTTTGACAGACTGACTTCATTTTCTTTGGATATAAATCCAGTTGTAGAATTTCCGGATCATAAGGTAATTCTATTTTTAATTTTTTGAAGTATCTCTATCCCATTTTCCATAATGGCTACATGAATTTACATTATTACCACCAACAGTGTAAAAGAGTTCTCCTTTCTCTGCTGCCTACTGACATTTGCTATTTTTTTGTCTTTTTGATAATAGCCATTCTTCTTGGGTGAGATTATATCTCATTGCTGTTTTGATTTTCATTTCCCTGATGATTAGCAATGTTGAGCATTTTCTCGTATACTTCTTGGCCATTTGTATGTCTTCTTTTGAGAGATGTTTGTTCAACTCATTTGCTCATTTTTTAATCCGGTTACTTGTTTTTTTATTTTTACTATTGAGTTGTTTGAGTTCTTTCTATATTCTGGATGTTAATCCATGTCAAACGAATCATTTGCAAATATTTCTCTCCCATCCAACTCTTTCTTCACTCTATTGGTTGTTTCTTATGCCATACAATTTTTTTTTTTAGTTTGATATGATCACATTTGTCTATTTTTGTTTTTGCTGCCTATGATTTTAAAGTCTACCTTATAAAATCTTTGCCCAGCTCCTGAAGAATTTTACCTATTTTTTCTCCTGGTATTTTCATGTTTTGGGTCTTACACTTAAGTCTTTAGTTCATTCTGAGTGATTTTTTTTTTGAGACAGAGCCTCAAGCTGTCACCCTGGATAGAGTGCTGTGACAACACAGCTCACAGCAACCTCCAATTCCTGGGCTCAAGCGAGTCTCCTGCCTCCAAGTAGCTGGGACTACAGGCGCCCACCACAACGCCCAGCCATTTTTTGGTTGCAGCTGTCATTGTTGTTTGGCGGGCCTGGGCTGGATTCAAACCTGCCAGCTCAGGTGTACGTGACTGGTGCCTTAGCCCGTTAAACCACAGGCACCGAGCCCTGAGTAATTTTTGTAAATGACAAGAGATAGAGTCTAGTTTTATTCCTCTGCATATGGATATCCAGTTGTCCCAATACCATTTATAGAAGAAACTATGCTTTCCCTGTCAATTTTCTTAGTATCTTTGTAGAAAATTACTTGTCTGTAAATATGTAGAGTTGTTTCAGCTCAGCTTCTAAATGTGCAGCTACTCAGCTGGGCCAAGGCACCACTTTCTCAGAGGGTGATGTGTCTCTTCAGTTTAGGCCTGGGGGGATGTGCACGACTGCTCTAGGTGGCCTCTTTTTCCTGGGAGGACTGGCATTGCTTCTGCTATGGCACAGGAAGGCAGGGTGCAGCAGTGACTGGGAATGTTTTTTGGAGCATCTCTGCCAAGGCACTGTCTTCTCAGGAGGCAATGTACAGCTCAGGCCACGCCCCTGAGAAGGAAGCAGCAGCAACTGGGAGAGGTGGGTGGAACAGACATGCCTCGGCGGTTAGGAGGGAATGTGCTGCTTTAGCCCTGGTTCCCAGGTACATGATGCAAGGGCAGCACCTGGGTGAGATAAAAGCAGCAGCTTGGCCAGGGCAGTGCACAGCATCAGCTCAGGCCTTGCAGGGCAGAAAGCAGCAAACGAGAGAGGAGGGTGGATTCTGCCAGAGCACAATTCCCCTGGTCGGAGTCACAGCTTTAGCTCCAACCCTGGGGGTGGGACTGGGGTGCTATGGAGACTGGGGACCTGAAGGACTGGGTGGAACAGCTCCCCCTCTGCCTAGCCCCATAGAGAAGGGTGTAATAATTGGTCACAGCTCAGCTTAGAAATGGTAAGCCACCAGGCAGGGGTGGCTTGGCATTGCCTTAGCCTTGGAGATGAAGGGGCAACCTGGGCACTCACCCGAGAGGGAGACCTTCCCACAGCAGTTCCAGTTTTAAGATGACATGACACAGTAGTCACGCAGGCTGGGGGTGGGGTGGGGTGGGTGGATGTCCGGATCAGCTCCTTCTTGGGGAGGAGCAGAGCTCTGTGGACTCCAGGCAGCTCCCTCAGGTGAGCTTAGTGCCCTTGGGGTCCCCAGTGGTGAGGACTATAGGTGTCCAAGGTGCTGGTGGGGGCTATTGGGTTCCTTTTGCTTACCTCTCCCTGTAGGCAGAAGTTGTTCCTGTTCCCGGACGATCCCAGCTGGGGTGCCGGTGCTGGAGGCCAGGTGCTTCCTTCTGTCCTCTGTCTGGCTTTCCTGAGTTTCTGTGTTCGTCTGCATTTCTCTTTCTCCTTTGATGTCTCTGGCACTAGCTGTTAGTTACTCTTGTGAAAATGCAGTTGTTTATTCATTGCGTTGGCTGTCTGAACAGTGAGGGCTTCTAATTGACCCTCTTGCTGACATTAATTCTTAAAGTTTATAACTTTTTGTCAGAAAAACACATGCACAGAGTTAAAACATCCCTGCCATGCTCAGTCATTGGCTGGGGAAGCCCACTGGAAATGGGACTTGGTATGAATGTGGGGATGAATTTTCCAGAGTGCTGGCACAAGCTCCCTCCGTCACATGGCTCACTGCTCCACGGCAGAAAAACTGCTGTTTGTTCAACATGCCAGGAGGACTTGTCCCCTTGAGCTGTGGTCTCATATTGCAGGCCTGAGTGCTTCACTATTGTTGGAATGTAGTTCACCTGCTCTGGTTGTTGTCAGGTGGGTCTTTGAGTGGAGACTTATTATATCACAGCCAGGCAAAGTCCACAGTGCTGTCATGGCTGCTTTGTTCATGAGCTCATTGGCTAGGGATAGATTGATCAAGGAAGGAGGGTGACAGCCACTCACAGAGTAGTTCTTGGGAAATGATGGCCAGGTAGGAGAAGGGAGTTGTAACAGTTTCACTTAAGGTTTCCCAAAAATTTCTCAAATGCTTTCATGTAAGAGGCTTCCTGCGGGTGAAATGACACAACTGGAAACTGAACAGTGACAATTGCTACAGACAGTATCAAATACTTCGAATGTCTGGAATATTCCCCTTTCCTGGGTACTGTCTTCTGGAGCTCCCCATCCTTTTTCTCCCATCTAGGCTGGGGGCAGGAAGGGAGGAGAGGAAACATGTCTCCTCCATAAATGTCAATGACTCCCCTTGTGTTCAGGCCCTTTTATCCACCCTGCCATCCATCATTCTTGTTCCCCATTCCTGCTCAAGGCTGGAGTCTTGAACCACCTCCTTCCTCCCTTTCTGAAGCTGCATCTGTGTTTCTTCTTGGCTTCCTCAGCTCATACTGATCAGTCCACATTTTCCCAGTGATATTCCGGGCTTATGATGCACTTTCTTTTTGTTGTCCAGAGTATATTTTCTTTTTTGCATATTATAAGATTTATTGAAGTTTTATATATGTTAATTAGTGAAATATGAAAACAAGTAAGTAATCAACATTAAGGGAGTAATTAAATAAATTATGGTACATCTACATAAAGGAATATTATATTATCAATAAAATTATGTTCATAAAGAGTTTTAAATATCAAGAAAAATGCTTATATCATATAAAAAATTATGGGCAAAACCTTTACACAATTGTGTACAAAAATCCACAATAAGTCTTTGTGGCTACAAATTATCTTTTTTTTTGTTTTTCTTTTTATTGAAATACATGTATTTTATTATTCTTCATTACATTATTTCCCTCCCTCCCAACTCCCAGTGGTAAGACAGAATTTATTTACAGAAAAGAATACAGAAAACACTAAAGCTCCTGGTAGAGGGAGAGAATTCAAGTGGGGAGAGAGAAGCTCTCTCTGTTTCTCTCCCGGTCTTTCCCCGTCTCCTCCTTTAGGTCTTTAGTCTCAGGGTATATATAGGTGTATGGGTTCCTTGGCCAGGAAACGAATGAATATAGTCCCTTCTGCCGGGGGTAAGGTGAATGAATGTATCAATGAATGGATATAGTCCATTCATGGAATTGAGGTCTAGGAAATTCACAAGAAATTGGCCTAGGCATAGGAAATGGGGGTTCCACATTTAGTCCTAAGTGTAAAGTGAAGGAGATACCGAGGCACAGGTGTCTCCTCGGCAGTTGTACAGCCTTTTTGGTTATTGGAACCTCCGGTGGGGGTTGGAGGTCCCCCTCCTTGCCTGTCATCCAGCCCGCTGGTTCTTCAGCTGGCTGTCGCAGCACCGACACCATCAAGGAGAAGGCAGCAGGTCCACCAGCTCCACTAAGCTGGCTAGGGTGCCAAATGTCCTGCATCAATTCTCCCTCTCCGAGCAGAAACTCTAACTGCAAAATATTTTTTAATGAAGAACCCTTTTTAATTTTTTAGAGACAGAGTCTCACTTTATCGCGCCTGGTAGAGTGCCATGGCATCACAGCTCACAGCAACCTCCATCTCCTGGGCTTAGGAGAGTCTCCTGCCTCAGCCTCCCGAGTAGCTGGGACTACAGGTGCATGGACAACTTTTTTAAATGTGCACTTTGTTTTTTTCCTTTTTTGAGACAGAGTTTCACTATGTCGCTCTCAGTAGAGTGCCACCGCATCATAGCTCAAAGCACACTCTAACTCTTGCGCATAAGCAATTTTCTTGGATCAGCCTCCCAAGTAGCTGGGACAATGGGCACCCGCCACAATGCCCCAGCTATTTTTACTTGTTGTCGTTGTCATTGTTGTTTGGCAGCCCCAAGGCTGGATTGGAAACTGCCAGCCCTGGTTTATGTGACCGGCACCCTAGCCACTGAGCTATAAGCGCCAAGTCTTAAATGTGCATTTTTCACTTATCTTTCTCAGTAGATGCACAGGCACTATGGTGGACACTGACAATTGCATTGTCTTGTAATGGTCACGTGAGCAAGGACTGGGTAGGAACAGACAATGCTGGTTGGCCCTGCAGTAAATGACCTGCAGATGACTGTGCCCTACAGTCTGTTCTGTGTGGCTTGTCAGCTCTCTCCCTGCCAAAGCTGTTGTTTCCCAGTACTGTTATTTCATCCACCTCTATGAGGCCCTTTTAAACTCATCCTCCTAAGTTGGGCCAGAGAACTCTTTAGGGAGCCTGCTGGGGGTTGTGAGGTAGGCCAGTGAAGTATGTGAACTGCAAGGCAGACATGGTGACAAAGTTCTCTGATGGTTCAGAAATCTTTTCCCCTTTATTTCCTGATGCAGCCACAGATTTGAGGCTGCCAGGTATCAACCTGGATAAAGGAGGTTTTATTATATTTTACAGACTTAAAAGAGAAGACTGGGATATGTTTCTATACTGAACCAGCAACATGCTAAAAGTGGGGATGAAGGGATTATGGATAGCTGTTCCCAAAGCGTGTTGTGAGGAATCCATCCTGAGAGATGTTAAGAGAACTGCCAAACAAGCTATGCCATTTGCCAGCACAGCTTCTGACCTGCCTGCTCAATCAGGCCTGCAGCCACTTCACCTTCCGCTCTGTACTCCTGACACTACCCACGGCACTGGGTTACTGCTGTCCTACACAGATTTTAGGAGACTGAGTGGATGGCTCCCTCTATTCCTAGATTCCCAGTATACAGGGACTGAGATCAATCTTGGAAGGCAATATGTAGCTTAAACCTTTTTGAATAGTAATACCTACTAATACCTAAAACCTCTGAATAGCAATAACTACGTTTTTCTTCATGCTTTCTAGCACCAGGTACTACACTAGATATTTTAATTCTGTGTCATTTATCTTCATAATGTGCTGGTGTGGGTATTATCCCCAGGTGATAGTTAACTTGACTAGATTATGGAATACCCAGATAATTGGCAAAGCTTTATTTCTGGAGTGAGTGGCATGTGACTACTTGGACTAAGAGGAAAAGATCTGGCTCGGTGGAATGCCTCCTGCCTGCAATCTTAGCCCTCTGGCAAGCCAAGAAGGGAAGACTGCCTGAGTTCAGGAGTTCGAGACCAGGATGAGCACGAGTGAAACCTCATATTTAATAAAGAGAAAAACTAGCTGGGTGTTGTGGTGGACATCTGTAGTTCTAGCTACTCAGGAGGCTGAGGGAAAAGGATAACTTGAGCACAAGAGCTTGAGGCACAGAGTGATACTTTGTCTTTTTAAAAAAAAAAAAAAGGAGCGGGCGGC